>JAESVK010000799.1:104389-120989 GCA_017140935.1 Hamamelis virginiana | reverse complement strand
CCCCCCCCCCCCCCCCCGGGAAATGGCTGGTTCCGCCCCTGAAAGGACTCTATCCATTGCATAAAAAACCACTAGAATCATCCAATTAGGTCAATTTTAAAAGCTGAAGGCCTAAAACATCTGGTTGGCAAAACTCATTGAATGGAATGGCTTAGCTCTGTGCTTTAGTTTCCTGTATTCTACCAATTTTAACTGTGAGATAACTCATGATCAAAATGTACTGTGCAGCATTTCTATGCAGAACCAAGAGCTGCCAAGGACATTCTGGGGTGGTGCAGTACCACAAACCTTCCTGAAGACCTGAAGGAGCGGTTCGATGAATACATTAAGATTGGGAGAGACAAGAAGCCCATGAAATTCGAGATAGATGATAAGATATTAGAGTCAATGAAAGTGCCAGTAGAGGTATGATCTGTCAAAACAAAGTAATATTTGAACCTCATGTATCTCCACTGTACAAGATTGTATGAGATGAATTTTTGAGTTATCTCTTAGTCTCTTATATGTAATACACTTGATCTTTCTGATATTCATTGTATCAATTTTTATCATTCAAAGGTAATATAATGAAATAAAATAAAGCTCTTATTGTTCTTAATTTTAAATCCTAAATTTGAATTAAAAAAATTCAGAATCAAAGTTTATAAACCATGAAGTAGATTATGCTAAGCCAGGTATGATCTAGCCAATGTGGTCACTTTTCATGAATACAACTGGATGGAAGTAAATGGTGCACACTTTTTTTCTTGGCCAAGTAAGCTCAGCAGATTATTAGTCATCAATCCTTTCATACTTTCATCCACAGAGCAAGCAGGACTAATTTTTTCAAGCATCACTTCACAACGATCTTCATGAAAATTAAACATAAAGTCTTGGAAAGGATCTCCAAAAGAAAATTGCACATTAAGCTTCAAAAATCATTAGATGTCATTTCAAGTAAGTAGTTTAACAGAACAAACAAAAACAAAAAAACAAAAAAAACGCCAGGGGCTGTGATGAGCAATATCTTGAACGGAATCCAGTTCCTGGGTACATTATAGCATACAACTAGTAAACTTGAATGTTTTGAAGACTGGAAGGATTAAACATTCTTCTGAGACCCTAACCTATTGATGGAATGGTCTGTGTCGCTTGATTACTCCAGGTGACTTGCTTATGTACAAATAAGCTTGTTGATCCATATTCTGCCATAACATAAAGACTTTGGGTAAGTATTGAACAAGATTGGGATAATGCAGCAGACTAGACACATGGCAACTCCTATTCATCTTGCTTGATTTTGAAACCCTTGAGTTTTGATCCCAATTCATCCTCGTTGTCAGCACACTCTTCTTTGGTATGATCCTCATCGGAATCTTCTCCTTCAGGATCATTCTCATCCAACGGATCAAGAACATCATGGGAATTCTTAAACATATCCTTCGCCTCATCAATCCATTCATCGGATACGAAATTACCATTGAGATTGAGCGACTCTAATCTGGGTTTGTGTACAACGGCCAGCTTCAAAAGCCTTGCCCCAGCCCATGTTATTGAGTTTGAGCTCAGATCAACTACATTTAGCTGGACATGGCCCTCTTCCAATGCCTTGGAGATCAAAATAGCACCTTCATCTTTTAGTTCATTCTCAGCCAAGTTTAACTTGGTGAGAAATTGTTTTGCAGTTATACAGGCTGATAAAGTAGAAGCAGCTTTGCCTGTGATGCAATTTCCAGCCATTTCCAAAACTTCTAGTGAAGGTGCAGAGTCCTTCAGAGCATTGGCAAGAGCTTTTGCTCCCTCATCTTCCAAGTTCAGGTAACTGAGGTAAACCTCAGTAAGATCTGCAAACCCAGATAGAGCATTACTCAGAGCAACTCCAGCTTCCACACCAAACATATTGTCACGCAAATCGAGCTTCTTCAAACGAGTACATGTTCCAAGTGCCTCAGCTAGTGAAACTCCCCCTTCAGAGCCTACCCTTGTAGAAGAACATCGGAAATCTTCCAATGCATGAGAGTGTTTCACAATCTCAGAAATTGCAATCGCGCCTTCATCTCCTGTCATGTTATTGTGAAATTGGAGGATCCTAAGCTTCTCAGTGGAAGGAATTAGCTCACGGACTGCCCGTGCAGCTTCCTCTGAGATACCATCATTCATCAAATAGAGCTCCTCCAAATTGTTCTGTGATTTTAGGAGCACCCCAAATGCCCGGACACCCTTTTCGCCCAAGGCATTATTTGAAAGGTTCAAATACTTCAATTCACAACCTTGCAGGGCTGCCGAAAATATATGCATGACTTCAAGAGCTTCTGCCTCTGGCCTCCCTGCAATAAAATCAGATAAGTCTGCTTCTGTCAATCGATCCTTAAGGGATAATAAGATGGGCTCAGCAACACGGGCTGCATCCAAGCCAAAACTTCTATTGCTGAAACATATCTTTGTATATGAACTTCCTGACTCTCTTAGTGGTTTTAAGAGCTCCTCAGCCTCCTCTGCATCAACAAAGGCCCGACGGCCACCAGATATATCAAAAATAGCTTCATGAGAAATAACTTTCTCGGGTATCATCACCTCTCCATCATTCTTTCTTCTGGGGCCTGTCTTCAGAATGTCCATCATGAGCCTTTGGGATTCTCTGTTATACAGTTGCAATGCTGAACTTCCATCTACATCTGGCTCCATCACATAGTGTTGGTTTGCAGTAACAAACGCTTCACCTTCCATTTGCTTAGCATACTCCTCACCTTCTTCTTTACTCATAAGACCATGCATTCTGGAGAAAACGGATGGAGTTGTAAGATTCTCAGTCATTCGTTCCATTAAATTTAGCCTGGTTTCTTTGCTCGGGGGCCACAGTTGTATTGGCAATATTTGATGCTGAAATGCTTGTATGGTGGAATCCATGTCAAAGTAACCTGGAACCATGTGTTGCAATTATATTATAAACTTGTCACAAAATAAAGCTGCAAACAAACGTAACTTATGCCCAAATGATTCAACACATAAACCAAAGAAAAGATAGAGTTTCTTTATATACAACACGTATAAGCCCCTAGAATCATTCAATTAGGGTTTTGATATTATAAACACATATGTACATGAATTCTCTGTGTTTTGATTTCAGCCGTTGGATTGTCCTACAAGCTGATTTCAGTTGTTGGATTGCACATTAGGAGGTCCTAATATTTCTGCTCATTAGGAGCAAATCCAAATCCTGTTCCTAATAGATCTCAAATGTCCATCTTCACTAAATTTGATAGCACTATCCTTCACAGTCAATCCAAGTAAACATTAATTGACTGGATAAGATACATCTATCACAACAAACCTCAAGGAACAATTACTACTCCCTGTTTTTTTGCCAAAGAAGTCAATTCTTAAATAGCAAGCGGCCAGTCAATTATGTTTCCATTAATATCATGATTATACTTCTAGGATATATGATTCAAAAGCAGTATCTTCTTATTGTTCATCCAAATATAAATTCTTGAAGAAGGAAGAATAACTGAGAACTATCACAATTAATGTACTTACAAGAATGTGAAACTACATAAATTCATGTATGTTAAAAAGCATTCAATATACTTGAATCAATTTCTGCCTTTACCAACTTGGACACCTTTTCTTTTCTATCCTTCTTACTATTCTACAACTCAACTTCGAAAACTCATGTATCTTTCAAAGTATTAAAAACATTACAAAATGAAAGTACCAACAGATATATATCACATTATTTACAATCCTTTTGTCTTGGTGCCAGAGAAATAATAATATAAAAAAATAAAAAATAAAAAAACCCTAGAACCCTCTATTCACAACCTCACTTCTAAGATCCCTATCTAACAGAACCAACACATGTTATTATCTTGCATTATGCACATACAGCTTAGATGTACCCATTATTCATGGCCACTAAACAAGTACAAAAAACATTAATGGTGCATATTTCAGATAAAATTGAGAGAAACAACTTAGCAAATAAACAAAACTGACAAATCATACAACTCTCTCATTATGAATGCACGCAGCAGATCTTCAACATACATAAAACATACTCAAAAATGTGTCACAATTCAATAGTATAATTGTACCAAATACAATATCAATCGTACCATCCACTTTTGTTACCGATAAAGAAATAAATAAGAAAAGAAAACATAGATATGAGTTTCTTGTTTTGTTTTGTTTTTTAGGGAAAGAAAATTACTCAACAAACCCAATTAGTCAGTTTTTGTTTCTTGGGTTCTTAGCTAAGATAAGAAATAATAAAAGAATCAAAATTTCAAATTCTTTTCTTTTTCTACATTCATCAAAACTAATAAATTCCCCCCCTCAAAATCTTTCAGTAAAATCAGTTCACAGATCCGTCTAAAAAACCAAAAAGTATGGGACGAAGATATGTACTATTGGAAAATCATATGCATCTGCCGGAAACCAGAAAACTCCGATTGGTTTCCCAGAAAATGTACGAAAATGAAAGAAATTAAACTTTTAAATATAAAGAATTTCACTAATCCACTGAATTGTACCAAATACAAATAATTGCGCTTCGCTTTTACGCGAGTTCCATCATTAAAACACGAAAAACAACACAAAACGCACAAGAACTCGAAAATTCCATTTTCTTTAATTTATTTTCTTCCGTTTTCTCAGCAACCAAACGCAGGCAAAGGAAAGGAAAATTGGGAGATGATTGTGATGTGGAGAGAGAGAGAGAGAGAGAGAGAGGACCTTTGTTTGGGAGAAGTGATTTTCTTGGTTTTCTGGCTCTCTGCAGTCTGTAATCATCAAATGCTGATAAGAAAAATGTGTGCATGCGAAAAATGGAGGGAAATGATGAACTCCCCAACTTAAATTTAAACATTTAAGAGCGTGGGTATTCCGTTTCCTTTGCTGTGAAATGACTGAAAATTCCCCACCTTTTTATTTATTTACATTCTTCTCCCAATTTTTTTTTTTTTTTTTTTTTTTTAACAATATAGATTATCTTGACTCCAAGAAATTATAAAATATCGCTATAAAATATCCATTAATATTTGAATTTTTTTTAAAAGAAAATGTTATGCATCATTATAAAATATCGTTATAAAAAAAAATACTGTGAATTTTCAAAACTAATTATTAGTAAATTTTCAAAACTATCATCATTCATTCTTTGTTGCGATACTCTGTAGCAATGTACAGCACTACTTTTTTAAAAAATAAAATAAAATCATATGCTGAAGAGAAACATTCATAGAAAATTGGTAAAGTGAAAAAAATTGCTAATCATATGTGGGAGTTAGTCAAAATGCCTACCCAATGACTATCCAATATTTTGTCATTTCAAAAAAAATAAAAATAAAAAAGGAAATGACAATTTTGTAGTTGGACTAAACATTTGGACTAATAGGAGTTGCTCTTATTGATCTAACTAACTAAACGATGGGTTTTAGTGTGGTTAGCCCTTTGAATTCTTTTGGCCCATATCCAGCCCAATAATTATATTTATTGAAAATAATTGTGATATAGATAGCAATGATCACCTGCGGAACAATGTAGATGAAAATTTATTTGCGATATTATTGTAACCATTGATCATATATACATTATTACATATGAGGTGATACATCTACATAATATCATGAATGAAAATCCATCCACAATGCAAATGTGTTCAGACCCAACAATGGATTACCGCTAGCAAATGAGATTGGACCTATAGAATAGGGATTTATTTGAAAATTTAATCAAATTATCTTCACTCTCTTACTACTATCTGATTTTTGAATAAGGGATAAATTCACTAGCAGTTGGCTTGGAAAAAACTATGTTTATAACTTCTATTTTATAATATTAGATAAATTTAGAGAAAAAATCAACTTCCCAAATAAAAAATATATAAAACTCAATTAAACTAATCTTTAACTTATTAAGTTTTAATTAAACTTTAATGTTTTTGAAACAACTCGCTACAAGGAAAAATGTCAAAGAGAATGAACTCTTTGAACAAAGAGAACGGCTCTAAAAATCGTTGCCATTCTCTTTATGCAAGAAAGACAACAGTCATTAGCTGTTTTCTTTGTTATTCCAAAAATTAAATAAATAAAAAACGGTTAGAAGTGGGCAATACTGAACTCTTGTTGGACAATATAGTGAAAGCCCCATGTAGATTATTGGAATTGGAAACTGCTGGTGCAATGAATGCCGATTGAAGAATTAGACTTGGGACTTCACATAGACAAGAAAGTCAGACGAGGAAGACCAAGAGATGGAAGAGGCTTGCTATGGGTTAATTGCAAAATCTAAAATTTGAAATAAAAAATATTCAGAAACAAAGTTTGAAAACCTTGAAGTAGGTTATAGTAGAAAGCTATGCAAAATCTAGCGAATGGGGTCTCTTTTATTGAATACAAATGGAAGAAAGTAAATGGTAAGCACTGTTTTCAAGCATCACTAAACAACAATCTCTATGAAAATGAAGCGCAAAGTCTTGAAAAGGATCTCCACATAAATTAGCATATTAAAATTCAAAAACCATTAGAAGTCATTTGAAATGAGCAGTTTAACAGACTGACAAAAAAACCTGAAGATAAAGATATGCCAGGGGCAGTGCCGAACAATATCTCGAATGTAATCCAGTTCCCTGGCACATTATAGCATACAAGTAGTAGACTTGGCTGTTCTGAAGTCTAGAAGGAAAGAAGTCATCTGAAACCCTAACCTACTGGTGGAATGATCGATCTGTGTCACTTGATTACTGCAACTGACTTGCTTAAACAAGTTTGTTGATCCACATTCTGCCATATTGCGCAGACTTTAGATAAGTCTCAAATAAGCTTAGGTCAAGGCGGCAGACTAGACACATGGCAACTCCTATTCCTCTTGCTTGATTTTGAGACCCTTGAGTTTTGATTCCAATTCATCCTCGTTATCAGCACCCTCTTCTTCGGCATCCTCATCATAATCTACTCCTTCAGGATCATTCTCATCCAATGGCCCAAGCACATCAGGGGAATTCTTAAAAATATCTTTCACCTCATCAACCCCTTCATCAGATATGAAATTGCCATCGATATTGAGCAACTTAAATCCGGGTTTGTGTATAACAGCCTGTGCCAAGAGCCTTGCCCCAGCCCTTCGTATTGAGTTTGAACTCAGATCAACTTCATTTAGCTGGCCGTGGCCCTCTTCCAATGCCTTGGCGATCAAAATAGCACCTTCATCCTTAAGTTCATTCTCAGACAAGTTTAACTTGGTGAGAAATTGTTTTGCGGTTATACAGGCTGATAAAGTAGAAGCAGCTTGTCCTGTGATGTCATTTCCAGCCATTTCCAAAACTTCTAGTGAAGGTGCAGAGTCCTTCAGAGCATTGGCAAGAGCTTTTGCTCCCTCATCCTCCAAGTTCAGGTAACTGAGGTAAACCTCAGTAAGATCTGCAAACCCAGATAGAGCATTACTCAGAGCAACTCCAGCTTCCACACCAAACATATTGTCACGCAAATCGAGCTTCTTCAAACGAGTACATGTTCCAAGTGCCTCAGCTAGTGAAACTCCCCCTTCAGAGCCTACCCTTGTAGAAGAACATCGGAAATCTTCCAATGCATGAGAGTGCTTCACGATCTCAGAAATTGCAATCGCGCCTTCATCTCCTGTCATGTTATTGTGAAATTGAAGGACCCTAAGCTTCTCAGTGGAAGGAATTAGCTCACGGACTGCCCGTGCAGCTTCCTCTGAGATACCATCATTCATCAAATAGAGCTCCTCCAAATTGTTCTGTGATTTTAGGAGTGCCCCAAATGCCCGGACACCCTTTTCACCTAAGGCATTGTTTGAAAGGTTCAAATACTTCAATTCACAACCTTCCAGGGCTGCTGAAAATATATTCATGACTTCAAGAGCTTCTGCCTCTGGCCTTCCTGCAATAAAATCAGATAAGTCTACTTCCGTCAATTGATCCTTTAGGGATAACAAGATGGGCTCAGCAACACGGGCTGCATCCAAGCCAAAACTTCTATTGCTGAAACATATCTTTGTATATGAACTTCCTGGCTCTCTTAGTGGTTTTAAGAGCTCCTCGGCCTCCTCAGCCTCAATAAATGCCCGACGGCCACCAGATATATCAAAAATAGCTCCATGAGAAACAACTTTCTCGGGTATCATCACCTCTCCATCATCCTTTGTTCTGGAGCCTCTCTTAAGAATGTCCAGCATGAGCCTGCTGGATTCTTTGGCATAAAGTTGCACTGCTGAACTTCCATCTCCATCTGGCTCCTTCTCATAGTGTTGGTTTGCAGTAACAAATGCCACATCTTCTATTTGCTTGGCATACTCTTCAGCTTCTTCTTTACTCAGAAGACCATACTTTCTGGAGAAAATGGATGGAGTTATAAGATTCTTAGTCATTCGGTCCATGAGCATTAGCCTGGTACTTTTGCTAGGGGGCCACAGTTTTATTGACAATGTTCGATGTTGAAATGCTTGCATGGTGGAATCCATGTCAAAGTAACCTGGAACCATGTGTTGCAGTTATATTATAAGCTTGTCACAAAATAAAGCTGCAAACAAATCCTTAACATTAAAAAATTACCAGAAAGTGAACCGGGGTAATTTATGTAACCAATGAGGTGTGAATAACTACAATTTCAAAAATACTAGTATTTAAAGCAATCAACTGAAACTATTGACAAAGTTCTAAAGGTTTTTTAACTTCCAACTCAACTCAACAAAGACTTAATCCCAATACATGAATCCTTTTTCACTACCAGGGTGCATGTCACAATAGAAAGCATCCAATGGTCAATGACATAAAAATGATTAAAAAAGAAAGGAGAAAAAAAATCACTCTACTAATGCAGTAGCAAGTTGGAAAGAGGAATGATGCAAAGTTTATGTAAAATTCACTATTCTCAAGCTGCTATTTAAACGAAGGAAAAATAAATAAATTCTATACTAAAAATAATAATAATTTTAAAAAATAAAAAGGATAAAAAAGAGAGATACTATTGCTCATCAAAATTGAACATTTGCTTGGAATCTGCAAGGAAAAAAAATCAATTACTAGGCAGGAGAAGAATAACTCATCTGTGAAAACATTATATACATGATTAAATAGATAGTCAGAGGTATTCCCAAATATACTTCTTGATCAATTTTCAGCAATCACCTCTATAAGTTCTTCAAAAGCTAAAACCCATACAATCTCCACTGATCATAATTATCAATTACCTTTCAATTAAACCAAAAGAAAACGGAATTTAACTACAAAAAGGAAACACAAAAGCTACCGATCCAAAAACCTCATCATAAATGGTTACAATGGTTCATAATTTAGCTATATTTTACTCTATTCTTCTTCAAAATAAGCAACCTTAAGCTCTTTAGGAAGCAAGTCAAATGAGCTTTTTTCCCGATACCAGATGAAGGAGTGCAAAGTCTATATATTAAAATGAAAAAGTCGCTGTAACGGAAGCAGTGAGACTTGGGGAAGTAGCTAAAAATAGGATGAAGTTACCCTACAACTAAGGATGTTCAGAATGAAAGTAAAAATAATCCTATGAAGCACTGGTAACCACCATATATAAGATTAAGATCTAAGAGGAAAATGGCTGTATAAGAGTTTCTCTTTATGCCACACCTTGTGTGTAATCCCAGGGCAAAAATAAATAAAATGAACTTGTTAGTTAAAATTTTAAAATATGAGCACTTAATAAGGCAGTTCAGAATTCGGTAAATATAAGGAGCAAGATAAACAGTACATTTTCTTTTTCGCTTCCTTTGCTTATTGCAGCAATGCACAAATCAAAAGCTAGTTTTATAGACTACTATCATCCAAGAAAAAAAAAAGAAGGAATAAAGCATGTGTAGATCTACTGTAAATGATGATGGTGGCTGAGATAGCGATGACAATTGCAGAGATGGCAATGGTGGTGGAATTGCAATTGCAGTATTGAGTTGTAATGTGAATAGAACGACAGCAGTGAAAACATTAAAGGTGATGGTTGAGGTGGTGGTTGTGGTCGTGGTGTAGGGAATGATGCTTAAGGTTATGTGATAATAAATATAGTATTCCCGTGGTGATGGTAATGACAACAATGGTGATGGAGTGATGAGGGCAGAAACAAACAAGAATTCTGCTATAAAAAAAAAAATCACCTTTTTTCTATTCAACTATAAAGCTTGTTTTCCCTGCTTCCTTGCTTTAAAAGGAAATAACTTCTGATGTTTTCCAGAATTCTTACTTTTCTTCTTTGAAAAGAAAGAAAAGTGCTTCAAAAATTCTATAACAGTGCCTAGAGAAATATCAAGTTATCAGTGATATCAAAAGGAAATGCAAATGTCATAGAGATTCTTTTTCAACATATGGCCATACAGACAATGATCCCATGGTGAATGCATGTGGAAGGCCACGAGTAATATGGATTGCTTTTGAACAAATTAGAGGTGTTGGCATGTGATTTTGAAATTAGAATGCTGAGGACAAACCAAAAGGCAGATTAATAAACCTACAGTTGGACCTAGAGTAACCATTCATTTTAGTCAGCAAACAGATTGAGAGGCTTAATAATTTGTTGTCTCCTCAACAGATCAAAATCCATTTAAACATACTCACAATATGAAAAACATGCATCTTTCATTGAATCTGACACCGGATATTGGAAAAACAAGATAGACTCTCCATGCACTTTTGAAGAAACCTATTGTGAAGAAAACCTAGTACTAAGTTTGAACCAAAGACACCCAGTACCCATGTTGAACCAGAACAGATGCAGAGGATAAAAGAATGTCATTAAAGTAGCCAGTTATCATCAACTTACATTCATGTACAATAGTCAAAGTATCAAGGGGTTCTCATAATAAAAAAAGGACGCCTAATGGCCCCAGAAAAATTAGCACTAAACCTTTGAGTAGCTTCCATTAGATGATAAGTCAATCCACGATGGGTTTATTCACCATAGCCTCTGGGCTTTGGCCTCACACCGTGCTCATGATTAGCAAAAATCCAACTGCTATGAACACTCTGGTTACCTCCCATCACATCAGGCAACAAATGGAACAATACCACATAAATCATCCCTACTTACACTATACGATCACATGCCTCCAACAAGAAATAGTCCTAACGAGTCTCTTATCGCTTTTTTGAAGCATAAATATCTCCTAGAATATAGTTGATTACATATGACCAACATGAAATAGGATTAGCTCAAAAAGACACCATTTTAGGGAACATACTATATGCACACAAACACTCATTCAAAGCTCTAATGCAGGCCTTCAACATAGAATGAAGAAGTCCTTCAACCTACCACGCACAGAAGTCCTCATACATGACTCTTCTTCAATCCATTATTAAGAAGAAGAAGATACTCACTTCTTAAACATATGACATAAGCCCGAATGAAACAACACATATAAACCAAAGAAAAAATATAAAATAATAAATTGTAAAGGATAGAGTTTCTCCACACACCAAAGAGAAGGGGAAAGAAAGAAAAAAAGAGGACATAAAAGAAAGAGAAAAAAAAAAAAAAAGAGTTCCAAAAAGGGATGAAAAGCTAATGAGAGAGAGAGGTTAATGCAGACTGACTGAACACCACAGCATCTCAACTTGTTGACCATTTTCAAAGACATGACCTTTGGGAAGGAATTCTGACCAGTTTTCCTTAGCATCAAGGCAAGCAGCAGGATGAGGCTTCTTTTTTGCATTGAAAATGAGGAAATTTTATGTTCATTCGATATTTAATTCCAAGAATACAAGCCAGAAGTCTTAACTTAATAAAGTCACCTTCCCCAATTGGATCCAATGTGAAAAATTTACCCCTCTTATCTTAATATATATATATATATATATATCCCTGTACCTTATAGATCTAAAGTGTCCATTTTCATTAAATTTGATAGCACCCTCCTTCAAGATCAACCTAAGTAAAATTAATTGACTGGATGCGACACATCTATCACAACAAACCTCATGGAACAATTACAACTTTCTCCAAAGAAGTCAATTCTTATATAGTAAGCAGCCAAAGTCAATTATATTTCCATTAATATCATGATTATGAATTCTTGAAGAAGGAAGAATAATTGAGAACTATCGCAACATACTTACAAAAACATGAAGCTACATGAATTCATGTATGTTAAAAAGTATTCAATATGATCGAATCAACTTTTTCCATCACCAACATGGAAACATTTTCTTTTCTATCCTTCTGACTAGTCTACAGCTCAACTTAGAAAACTCACATTACAAAAATGAAAGTACCAACATTATTTACAGTCTTTTTCTTTAGTCACAACCTCACTTCTAAGATCCCTATCTAACAGAACCAACATATTTTATTATCTTACATTAAGTAACATTATACACATACAGCTTACGTGTAGCCATTACTCATAGCCACTAAACAAGTACAAAACATTAAGGTGCATATTTCAGGTAAAATTGAGAGAAACAACTTAGCAAACAAATAAAACTAACAAATGATACAACGCTCCCATCATGAATGCACAAAGATCTTCAACAAGCATAAAACATACTTAAAAAATGTCTCACAATTCAATATTATAATTATGATGCATAACAAACCACAGATTACTTGAACAATAATATCTACATCTACAATATCAATCGTACCATCCACTTTTGTTGCTGAGAAAGAAGTGAATAAGAAAAGAAAACATAAATATGAGCCTGTTGTTTTGTTAAAAAAAAATAAAGTAAGAAAGAAAATTTCTCAACCAACCCAATTAGTCACTTTTTTAAAAGAATCAAATTTCAAATATTTTTCTTTTCCTACATTCATCAAAACTAATGAACTCCCGCAAAAGATTTCAGTAAATCAGTTCAAAAATCCGTTTAAAAATCCAAAAAAGTTAGGACCAAGACACATACCATAGGAAAATCATATAATCCACCGGCAACAAGAGTTTTCTTGTCCAGAAAATGTACGAATATAAAAGAAATTAATCTTCTAAATATCAAAATTTTCACCACTCCAGTGAAGTGAATTGCAACAAATACAAATAATTGCGCTTCGCGCATTCCATTTTTTAAACACAAAAACACCACAAAACACACAACTCAAAAATTCCATTTTCTTTAATTTTCCTCCGTTTTCTCAGCAACCAAACGCAGGCAAAGGAAAATAAAATTTGGGAGGAGGGGGGGGGAGAAATAAAGAACATGTATTAATTCAATGAGATATTCGAGACCCTACTAGAGAGAGAAGAAACCCTAGGCCTTATTGTGCACGAACGTAAAAACCCTAGAACTGCAGAGAGAGAGAGAGAGAGAGAGAGTACCGTTGTTTGGGAGAAGTGTTTGTTTTTTTTTTTTTTTTTGTGTGGCGCTCAGCAGTCTGTAATCATCAAATGCGGAGAAAAATGTGTGCGTGTGCGTGCGAGAAATGGAGGGAAATGATGAACTCCCCCAACTTAAAAAATTGAGTAGCCAAGCGTAGGCATCCCGTTTCCTTTGTTGTGAAATGACTGAAAATTCCCCCACCTTTTATGTTATTTACATTCTTCTCCCAATGATCTTACCTTCGACCAATTCCACATTTCCTATGGTTGGATCCAAATCTATTTTTTGGTTTGGATTTGCCAAAGTAAAATGCATAGCATTTAAAGTAATTTTAATAGTTGGTTGTGTTTTTTGAATTCAAATTCATTTTTTGGGATATGCTACAGTGAAATGTATATTCATTTAAATCTAACTGCTTCAATAGCAGTAGATCCAATTTTTTGCATCTCTTTCTATCTCACTCGCTTCTTTCAAACCAAACATAAGTTTCTAGGTACTTTTATGTGTCTCAGAGAAAAATGGTTCCAGCTAAATTTTAATACAAATTTGAATCAACTTTTAGATCCATCCAATTTACTTCGAACCCATGTTGGAGCAATGATTTTTTTAACTGGGTTCAAAATATTAATGGACCTAAATCCACTTTTGAACCCACAATTTGAATTGATCTTAAATCCAAGTACTCTAATGACGCACTGTCCATTTTTTTACTCTTCTATGTCTTTCTATTCCCTTAAACCAAGTAAGTTTCTATGCACTTTTCTGTGTGTTATGAGGAAAAGTAGATTCGTCCAAAATTGGGTCCAAATTTGAATCAAGTTTTGGATCCAATCCATTTTGCATCTAGTTTCAAATCCACCATTTGAGCACCATTTCTAGGTCCAAAAAATGAACTTACATCTCCGAATCCACCATTGAAAATGGCCTTAGAGCAATTACATCCATGGCTAGCTAAATTGACTAACTAAAATATTCAAATAATATTTTGACTAGCTAAAATGGTGAGCTGTGTAACCTTACTAACTGTTCTAACTACTAATTACTAATATTAATCTATTTTAATACCTTTTTAATTCAAATAATATATCGAATATATAGAAGCATTTGAGGAAAATTCTAGTCTCTCTTTTTTCACAGTATGGCTAGTTATTTGGGAATTAGCCAAAATGCCAATTTTGCATTTTGATTAGCTAGAGTTGCTTTTGCTGATCAAACTGAGTGAATGGTGAATTTTAGTTGGATTGGCCTTTTGGATCATTGTTTTAAAACCCGGACCGTTCATCGAACCGGAAAAGTTACCGGGTTAAGGGTCAACCGGTTCAACCGATTGAACCGTGACGTCATAATTTATTTATTTATTTATTTATTAGAATAAAAGCCGTAAATGATTCAAAATATAATTTTTTTAAAATGTTTGTACAATCAATTCATATATTTGAATTTATGTGCAGTCATCAAAATTGAAAATTGATAATTACTATTGATCAATCTTTATTATATATATTTTTTAAAATGTAAGATAAGAATATTGTATTATTAAATTAGGTGCTTTTGTTTCTTTTTGTTATTTGGGATTTTATGGCCTTCTTGGCTTTAAGGATTTTAAAAATATTGGGACTATTTTAGTCATTTTAGCACCTTAAAAAAAATTAAAATTATTTAAAAAAAAAAAAAAACGGGTTTTTTAACCGGTTGAACGGTTTTTTAAAAAAATAGGTTTTTGTGGATTAAACCAACCAGAGAGGTTCCCGGTTGAACCGACCGGTCCAGTCCGGGTTTCATAACAATGCTTGGAATTCTTTTGCCCATCTCTAGCCCAGTAAATATATTCAAAACAGTAGTGATATAGAGAGCAATGATAACCCTATGCATTATTGTGTATGAAAATTTATCTACCATATAAATTGTAACCATTGATTATACGTTTGAATTACTTATTCACATGTGACATCTGCATAATATTATGATTGAAAATTCATATGCATTGCAAATTACAGTTGTTAATCATGAACCTTGATCAGATGCTCTAATATGCAGTGAATTTTGTCTTAAATTTTTCACAAGTGAATATTTTGGATGGTATATATATATATATATATCATAGACTTAATGATATAAAGCTTTAACTCATAGACTTAGGATATATAACCTTTTTTATATTTTTGAAATAATCCTACACACAACTTGAAGAAGTGGGCAATACAGTGGATAATATTGGGCCCTAGAAAGCCCATTTAGATTTTAGAGCATTGGAATTAGGAACTTCTCGATTTATAACCTGCAAGTTGGAATGAAAAAAATAGGGAGCGGATGTTGACACACCCTCTTATTATTAGCCCACCCCCACCAATTTTGATTTTTTACCATTTTATGAAAAACTACATTGTTTTTAAGAAAACTAACCGCGTTATCCACTAGAAAACATCATTTTGAACAACTTTGTAGAAGAAAGGTTTTCCAAAATCTATCATTTAAGCAGACTTTTTGGCATTTTTTACGAAATATTTTGTAAAAATAAGAAAATGGTCAAAAAGTTTGCTTAAATGATAGATTTTGGAAAAACTTTCTTCTACAAAGTTGTTCAAAATGATGTTTTCTAGTGGATGTCGCGGCTAGTTTTCTTAAAAAAAAAATGTATTTTTTCATAAAACGGTAAAAAATCAAAATTAGTGGAGGTGGGCTAATAATAAGAGGGTGTGTCAACATCCGCTCCCAAAAAATAAGACTTGGTACTTGTCATTGACAAAGACCGAGAGGTAGCAGAGACTAGCTATTAGATAAACGATGTATTTGTCAAGTATACTACATTGTTTATTATATTTATATAATCCCAATCCAGATGTTTATATAAGTGAAGACTATATATTATAGTAGGATTCAAAAATTGACAGTTCGATTAGATATTGTACTTACGGATGTTTTGCACGTCAAAAAATCACAGTGATCCAATATCATAATTTCAAAATATAGTTATGAAAAGTTGTGACCATTGAAAACGGCCATAGTTTTTCTCAATGACATTTCTAAAAAATCGATCACTGGATCACTATGATTTTTGGCGTACATGATTTGTATAAGTAGAAGATCTAATCCAACGGTCAATTTTTCAAAATATACATCACACAATTATTTATGGACTTTATTTGGACACAAGCTTATATAAGCATATACAGACTTGATCATTTCTAACTATTTATATATAGAAAACCGTTTAGAGGCTTTCTGGCTTGTTTTCATTAAATATTATACAAAGTAGTATAATTGTCCTTACTATAATTACTTCAGTTTCGATTTTGTCAGTGAATGCTTACTTTATTTTATAATAAAAAA
>JAESVK010000799.1:71186-102800 GCA_017140935.1 Hamamelis virginiana | reverse complement strand
AATTCATGGAAGCATAAATTATAAGAATAAAAAGAAAAGAAATATATTAAAAAAAAAAAAAGGTACGCACTTGGAAACTGGCTAGCGGTTAGAAAGTGATCATTCCATGCTTCTCAGACTATAACATCAATGATTATTCCAGACATGCCATATATAAACGAGTGCTTATTTAGATACCAACTGGGCAACTACGTACATGCATCACAAGTATATCTTCAATCATCATGAGCACTATATATTATGTATTAATGCACTTTGGAGGTGATCTTTTTAATAATTCAGCACAAGTATATCTTCAATCATTATGCCATATATAAACGAGTACATATTTCTTTTCATGTTTGCTTTTTACTATGCAAATTAATTTAATGTTCATAATTTTATTTGTGGTTGCCACGCATCGCGCAGGCCGCGCATCGCGCGAGTCAATACTAGTATATATATATATATTAGATAATTTTTTTTATGGATGTCATGTATATCAAAAAGCACAATATATAATCCAATATCAATATCTCAAAATATAGATTATGAAAAACGTAACTATAACCGTCGAAAATTGATATTTTTTTTAATGACATTTATGAAAAATCGACTATTAGATCACTCTAATTTTTAGCTTGCATAAATATAGTATCTAATCCAACGGTTAGTTTTTCAAAATATTGTATCCCATAATTATCTATTAACTTCATACTTACTTTATCTAAAGTAAATATACTCACCTTCATTGACCAATGTTTGCCCCTCTTTAAGCAAAATTCTGGCTCCACCATTGATGATCATTCTTGGGGACCAAACAAGTTCACATTTAAATTGTGAAAACATCGTTTAATAATTTCCTGCTCACTTGAATTGTCTCTAATACGAGAGCGAGAGTTTGGATTCTCTACTTAGGTTTTTATCTGTTTAAGTTTGTTAGACTACCTAAAATCGTGACACATCATTTAAAGCAAGAGATGAATGATATATTTAAATGTGTCATGATCTTAGTACTCAATCAAATCAAACCACAGAAAGACCCAAATAGAACATAGAAGATCCACACTAAATATAAGCAATAGGTGTGTCCAATGAAATCGCCATAATATTGGAATCTTTTTAGCTATTTTCTTTGACATCTTAACCCTTCATTTTCAATATATATATATATTACAATAATGTACAAATTTTATATTAAAAACCAATTAAGTTCAACCATATATTTAAAATTGTTTATCATTTTGAAGGATATCTTTAATATGTAGTTTATATATTCAATTATTCACATATATATATTAGGGCCGGCAGGCAATGAGGCAAAATCCTATATTGATGTACCAACCACCAGAAATAAATGGTTTTAGATTGGGCACTTGTGAATAATGAGTTGAATTTAGGTAATCCAATTGAACATGATGATTTGGTTAGGCCATGTCTGTCTAACCTAAAACAGATATGATTGATAGTCCCTTTAAAAAAAAAAATGATTTGAGTTAGAATCTTTAATTTTGGTCCACTATTCTCAAGTTGCTACTAATTTATGTGACATATAATCAATAAACAAATTTGAACCCACCATTATAGGTTTCTCTTATTTACCAAAACTTGATTTAATTTAATCCATTTATTCATTTCACCGTATTTTTTTTATCAGAGAATTTCATTGAATTTATGAGCTACACAACGAGAATAGTCCTCCCACTTTTCTAAACCCCGGCCAATCTCAATGACTGCGGGATTTGACCTAGAAACTCTACTAACTAACTAGCCAATGCCATCGAATTGCAATAATTTTTTTACTTGTTAAATTTAAAAAAAAAAAATACAAGAAAAAAAATGTATAAATCACATTATTAGTTTCTTTTAATCAAACTAATATCTGATAAACTAAATGTACTAAGTTGGACCTGCAGGATCCAAACTGTGAATACATAAATTAATGAAGTATTTAAATGGTTGTATGAAAAATTTGAGATATAATCTCATTTTCATCAAGTTGAGGGTTGAGAGAAAAGTGAAGGGTTAACTCTAGTTTTAAAGTTCATGATAAGAGTAGGCTTTCCCAAGGATTGAAAGGAACAGAGGAATTTTGTTTTATTATTATTTTTTTTTTTTGTATTCTTGTCTGATGGCAACCTTTGCCAGCTGTTCATCACATGGTCTGGTTATACATTATATATAATATATATGGAAAGTTGGGTAGATGACATGGACATGCCAGCAATTCCATTCAATTTGTAGGTCCACATCTCCCCTCCTAAGCCTAAGTTCAACCAACCTAAAATGTTCAAGAAAATGTTATATGTCATAAAAAAAATTATTTTAAAAATAAAACAAATTTTGAAATTGGGATGAATTGATGGGATGTAATGTTTTCATCAATAATATATGACCACTCTTAATTAGGTTTCCTTATTTATGATAATTCTTATTTTTCATATTTGTCTCTAATATTAAAAATAGCATGTCAAAAGAGTTAAACCAGTTAAGAACTATGATTTATGAAGAGAATTCTTGGGATTGAATTTGGTATGTTAGTTTGACTTGTCCAAAATATTATATGATCAGAAGCTTTATAATTTTTCATAACGACATTTTTTTAAAATTCGAATCCTTGTGATTTTTATTGCATAATAAAAAAGATATCTAATACAATAGTCAGTATTTTTATACTCATTTTGCAACTAGCTCTCTACATGGATCATTTTACACAAATTTATGTGAGGTACACCTTATTGTAATGTCCCTGTATATTTGTATATACATACAGAGTCCTGATCTTATCAGTTATACCTTATTATAACTAAAATCAGTTAAGAACACAAGCACTTGAATTCCCATCCACTTAATGCATGATTCATATCAAGAATCGAATCCAATGACTCTAGTGTCTTATAAGAATATTTCACTATACATACATATCAAAATATTATATATATATTTGTTGGACTTTCTAACTTTTACAAGTGCCTGGAATTAAGCCCCAATTTGTGCTCGAAGATAAAAATCTTTTTAGTGATGGGCCTCTTAGTATCTTCCTATACAAGCTTCTAACCTCCACTCAAGTCTCCATCGTAGTTGTTAGGTGCAACAGACACTCTGTGCTCAACTGCTCAGTGTGTCTAAAATATTGCCCCCAAGGACGTCAAAATTAATCATATGATTAAAAAAATAAAAGCAAGTACATTTCATCACCTACACTCTCCACTCATTTAAATTCTGTCAAAATTCTATTTTTACCCTTAAATCAAAAAACTTCAATTTTAATATATTTTGACGGTTTACTTTTAAGTGATAGACTTGTATTTCCACGTGTCCCACAATTCCTGCATTACGGTATCTCCTCCACTGTTAATTGACTAACAACTAACCTTACCGATGTATACCATAAAATATATATATATTGGCATTTTGCACTTTCATAAGATTATTTGCAGAACATAGTTTGAAAAATCGATTGTTGGATAAAATATTCATTTTATTAATGTTATGTTTGTAAAAATTACTGTGATCCAACAGTCGATTTTTGTTTTTTTTGAAAAAATTAACTGCAAAAACTGTGTTCTTTTTGTTATTTGAAATGTTATAATTTTGAAGTCACTCTTTTCAAAAACCGACCGTTGGATCACAGTAATTTTTTACAGGAATGACATTAATAAGATGAGTATGTTCTGCAACTTATTCTTAGTTTCTTACATATGCGCAGAATATCAAAATATATTAAAATGAAAGTTTTTTGGAGTAAGGACAAAAATGGAATTTTAGAATGATTTATGTGAGCGGGACAAGAGGTGAAATGTGGACCGCCAGAAAACATTTGCCAAAATTTTTTTTGTCGGTGCGGTCCAATCAGCATTCATTTAAAGGTGGAAAACCAATACCGATCCAATGGTGATCTAATCACCATTCACCACGCACTAATTTCAGCATCACTCGTTGCGTTTGCATTAAATTAACGCGTGGGATTATAAAAAAGAAGAGAAGAATTACTGTGAAGTCGCCTTCATAGAATCATAGGTGTATTAGTGAATCCTCTTCCTATTTCCAATTCCACAGGACATTCAACAAATCAAAAGTCTCTGCATAAAAAAGAGAAGGAACATAACAAAAGACACGTGTCTTAATAGTAGATCATAGACCCTAAAAATTTTAAACGCATTGTTTTATTTATCATTTTTGTGTTACTGTCAAAATAATTTAATTATATGACATGTCACATTAATTATCATATAAATTTATTATATTAATATGATGATAACGAGCGATGCATATTTCCATTCCCATCAAATAAGTTCTAACTCTGTATTCTGGTGGGATTTCTATTTAGTGAAATTCCAACATTACTCTATTTAGAATTACACTACTTTATTTAGAATTATCCTAAAAAAAATGAGAGTTCATGATAAGAGAGATGAGGGAGCATTCATAATAAGAAATGCCTAAATTTTATTCCCATTTTTAATCATTGTTAGACAAAGAGACCCACTGACAGTGGCCTAATTGACGGCGTACTTTAAACAAGTGCATATGATCCAGTCTAACGTGCACACAAGATGTACACGATACGAAAATGTCTTTGTGTGGTGGGGTCCCGCCCTTCTCCACCAAAAGCTTTCCCCACCCAATTAGAGAGAGAGAAAGTAGAGGACAGAGACAGAGACAGAGCTTCCATGTGAAGTGATAACAAAACCAAAGTAAAAGCAATACAAAAAGGAGAGAGGAGTATGTGGGATAAATAAAGCTATATCTATATCTCTGGCAAAAGGGTACACCGACGAGATATGGCAGGCCGCGGAGAGAGAAGGGAGAATGGCACCTACTGCTTCATGATATGAATCACTCCCTCCCTCCCTGACTCTCTCTCTCTCTCTGTATATATATATATATATATATAGTTTGTTCAGAGTATCTTCTTCGTGCTTGATGCTCATGTAGAAGAAACAAGTACGGATTAGAAAGAGAGATCTCTCAAGAACCTGTAAGCCTGAACACCCACGCACACTTATATTCATCTTCTTGATGTGTTGGGTTTTTGTTGTAATGTTTTGGGTTGCAATTTGTACATTTCGCTTCCACCTGCATTATTGAAATTTTTTTTGATTTGGATTTGATATTGCATATACTGAGTTAAGATCTAATGAGTTTTGCTTCTTCTTTTTTTTCCTGTCTGTTGGTTTGGTTTAGTTAGATGGGTTTTGCTTGAATTGTTGAATTTCTTGTTTTTACATGTCTGGGTTTGTCTACTTTGCTCATTAACCACTGCATTTGGTGTATTTATTGGTATTATGACTTTGAATTATCGATGTATTTGTTGAGAATTTTGGGGATTTCATTTTGATATGTGTTGTAAATCAAATGCGGTTTCTCACTTTCTTGGGAACATTTGTTTAATTAGTTTCAATATATATACTTCTTTTCATTTTTTCGATGAGAGAAGTCGGGAATTATGAGACCAGGACTTAAATTTGATTTGTTGAAGATGGAAATGGTGCAAAGCCGAAATGAAATTGAAACTTTTGTTCAGATTGGATCTTTGAATCCCCTCTTTCTGTGAAGCAATTGGCTTTGTGTTTGCCTCCAAGTAGACTTGAACTACCTTGGCAAATGGATGGAAATTTGATTGAAGTAGAATGAATGGGTTTTTACGGCATTTTCGACCGGACCCATCTCTGAATTTTGGTTTATGTGATTGTGTGCCAATGTTAAGACATGAATGCACAACCCAATATCAGACTCTTAAGTGTTATTGTGTTCACAACAGAAGCCATCTCTGAATTTTGGTTGGTGTGATTATATAATAACGTTAGAAAAGACATCGAGGGGCACTACTCGATATCCGCTGGAACCTTAAAATTCCTGCTTGAGAGAGAGGGAAGGAGTTCTAAAAGGGTTTTATGTTCTAACGTAGAGATGTGCCAAAATTGACTCTTTTGGAGTTGTAGATGTCCTCTATTTAGTTACATTTAACTAGGCGTCATGAATGCACAAATTGGACTGAAATCCTATTGCTAAGCTTACAACTGAAGCTTAAGTAGTTCTACTGCTCTCTCTCTTCACATCCTTACATTTTTCACCTGCAGTACTTTGTTGTTATTAAAACCTAGAAACTGAACTTGAGCGAAAAAAAAGAATTTAGAAACTGAAACAAGTAGCTGAGACTAGTGAGGAAGGTGCTATGTCTGTTGATGAATTGCACCTCTCTTCTTTCTCTATTGATTTAATGACATGATTCACTATTTTTGTTGACAGGTTCCCTGGTTAATTGAACTGGAAGAAAAGAATATACTTTGGCTTTATATTTGTCTTTGGATATGCAAATAAGATAAAAGTTAAATGAAATTATTTATTTCTATGACTCTTATCATACATAAAAAGTGGCATGCAATAAACTAAAGCTAGACTTGGTCAGTGTTTTAAAACACAACAGGGCTTGGGTTCATCTTGAGAGTCAAGAAATACTAAATCCAAATATTATTGCTCTGGATTGTCTTTATTTTTCTACTTTTTTCCCACCATGAATGATGCGTTGCTTAATCTTTGACAATAAGTAGCTAATTAATGTTAATCTGTTTCAGCCTAGTTTGGAAATGGGGACTTTGGCACTTGACAAGGAGATTGCGAGCTCAGATATTTACCTTGCTTTGGGGCTTAAAGAACTGGGCAAAGGAGTTCTGGGAACCCCCCGGGTTTTATCTCTTCTTTCATCGCTTCTTGAGAGATCTGTCCAGAAAAATGAGACGTTATTAGAAACAAGACAAATTAAAGATGTTATTACAATATTCCATGGTTCAAGAGCACCCACTTTGAGCATTCGACAATATATTGATCGCATCTTTAAGTACTCAGGTTGCAGTCCATCCTGCTTTGTTATCGCCTACATCTATGTGGATAGGTTCCTCCAACGCTTGGATCTTCATCTAACTTCCCTCAATGTTCACCGGCTTCTAATTACAGGTGTAATGGTAGCGGCAAAATTTATCGATGATGCGTAAGTACTAATTACCAAAACTAGATCTGTTTCAATCTGACTCTAATAATCTCGACTCATATAGTAGAGAGTTTATATGGTGGTCCCCTGGGATAGCAACCTTGCAACTCATATTTGGTGACAAACTCATTCTAGTGACTTTCCATTCAGGAGTTCTAGGAAATGGCCTTTTCTTAGGCTGATACAAAGATAATGGATTTATAATTTCCTATTTTCCTGAAGTGAAAAAGTCGTGACAATTATTTGTCTGATCATATTGATATTAAGGGACCCTATACCATGATATACGTGTGAATTCAATATATATTATATAAAGAAATAAGTTGTGAACACACACATATACAGGCACACCCTACCTGAAAATATTAAATTTCTGATAAAAATAAACTATCTTCATTATATCTTGATATAGAGATATTATTCTTGTTGCCATTCTTTGTTGGCTATTCTTGTGGTGACAACATCTAAAGATGTACTATCTACATTGTTCTGCAGATTCTTCAATAATGCATACTACGCCAAAGTGGGAGGAGTAAGCACAGTAGAATTGAACAGGTTGGAGATGAAGTTCTTATTTAGTCTAGATTTCAGACTTCAAGTAAGTGTTGAGGCATTCAGGAGGTGCTGTTTAGAGTTGGAAAAAGACGCTGCCGGAATGCTCCAGATTGAACGGCCAATCCAGGCTTGCGGAATTAAAGAGAGCTGGTCGAAGAAAGATAAGGATATCAAATCATCTGAATGTATCAGTACAAACCCACAATTTCTTAAAATACGATCGAGTTAGAAAACCTGGTTGTTAGTGTAATGATCATTAGAGGGAAAGCATGCTTGCTTGCTTGCATTCATATTTTTTTCTCTTCCTTTTTTCCCACTTTTTTATGCTGTAATTGATACTGTTGCCCTGGGTTCTGTGTGTATGGATATTCTGTTATGAAGCCCCCACTATTCCAGTGGTTTTGCCTCTGTGGTTTGGGTCTTTTGTTGATTGAAAAATATGTAAATACAAGATGAACAACTTTGAGGTCAAGAAAGAGAATTGATGGTTTTCACTATTTCAGTGGGTGACAAATACAGATAGCATAATTGGGATTCATCTCGTGTTCTATTATTAAAGAGTTCTGAGAAGTATGGAAAGAAATTGATGGTTTTCACTGGTGAAATATGACCTGCAGATCCATTGGCATGCACCTAATGTCATGGTGAGGTTGGCAAGTGAACCTATGGCACTGCTCTAAGTTTTGAATTGGAATTGGCGTGTGAATGAAGACCTCCTGCTCAAAATTTTGATTGGAGATGCCTATGTTTTGTTGCAGGAAGCTTGTCATGGGACAGTATCATGATATAGCCTTACGAGTAAGTAGGATTATATGACACTATGTCGTTACCCATCATTTCTTTTTTATGGTTACAATTTACGGGAATCAAATCCGTAATCTAGTCTTATCCTAACCCAATCCCTCATCATCTGGGCTAACCACTGTGGCTTGTAATTGCCCATCACTTCAATGAGACGTGGTTATTGACCCCACTCCACCTAAGCAGCTGCAAATACTGAGCTTGCAAGGTAGTTTGCCCGCTCATATCCGGGCTTGTGTAGCTTGTTTTAGACATAAATGTAAAGCAAACTAAAGTTGTTGTGCTTTGCTCAAACTGGCTTTTTAGGGACTCGTTTGGAAGATAAACGAGATCAGTTTAATCTTATTTGAGCCAAGCCTGAGAAGATGAGGAACTAAAACACCAAACCCATCCCATATTCAAGACTTTAGAAAAGTACAAGTCATAAAATTGTTGCACCAACATCTGGATTTACCTCAACATATCCCTAAATAAACAATCAGCAGAGAGATAACTTAAGCATCGTAAAATTGTTTCAAGCAACAGAAAGATGAGGAACTAAAACATAAAACCCATCTCATTTTCGAGAATTTAGAATGTACAAATCATGTTTGAAACTTAGAAAGTACAAATCATATAATTCTTTCAAGCAACAGAAAGATGAGGAACTAAAACACCAAACCCGTCTCATGTTCGAGATTATTTTTAGAAAGTACAAATCATGGAGTAAACTGCTTGGACCACACAACAAATGATCACTACATAGGACATTCGGACCTCCACAGAGACGGAAAGCAAGATGCAGAGTACTCTCTTCAATATTGTAACCCACCAAAAGTGCAGCACCCTTAAACTAATAACAAATCTGGTAAAGATTAGTGTTTCGGTTTGCAGATGATGTATAGCGACTACTTCTTTTTTCTTCAAAGTATTCTCTCCAAAAATTTTCATGTAAAATACAATATTGTGGTAGGCTAATTACAATGAGGAAAAGGTCATGAAGGGCTACACAATCCACAACTACAATCTGGCTTACGAAGCTTCTTTGCCTATGTGACCTTTATGAAGTATGAATCAAGCTTGTACGATAACATGGACCTTTGCCTTCCACTCCACTTTTGGCACCTCATATTTTAGGGTTTATGAAGTATGAATCCTGTGTTTGTTTAAGTTCCTAAAGATTTCCAGCATTCTTAAGGCATTTCAAATAGTTCCAGGGAGAGCTCCATGTATCCTGGCCTTCAAGACAAACATCCAATAGCATTACCTGGGAGGCCTCTCAAGTGATATCCAACCAAATTTACCTTTCCGAAAATCTCTCAAGACACGAAATGATGCTTGATGAACGTTTCCGCTGAACAATTGAAGCGCAAGCTTTTGCACAAATCTGCAATTCAGATAATTAACAGCAGCCAAATCAATCCAGGGAAGAAAAATACCAAAAATGACAGGGTACTTATACAGTCTTAAAAAAGGTTCCGAAAGCCCAACAGCATTCTTCTACATGGGATGGGATAGATTTTTGTCTACTTATACCAAAAAGGCTGTCTTTCTTACACAGTTGATCCTAATTGGGCTTTCAAAATCTTTTTCTTAACTGCCCATCAGCTCTACACCTTTCCTAAAGTGTAAACAATAGTTCACTACTCTGAAACATACATTTTACCACAGTGACCGTCCGTGTCAATCTGATAACGGTTGTAAAGAGCTTTTGTACCTGGAAATGACCAAAAATTTCAGTCAATCATAGCTGTGTATAGTGAGCAATGAAAATATTGAGTTTTGAGTAATCAAACCAGAATAGGAAGTTTATAAACCTTCAAAATTAGCATTTGACTCACAAAAAAGTCATGGAAGTTTATAACTATTACTGTGAATTTACCCATCACGTCTTAGAAACAACAAAAATTCCATTGCAATTTGGGTTTTTGCAGTCTAGCCTTTTTGCATTTCCATGTGATAAGATCCTATTTTTCATTACAAACTTACCACCAAGACACGTATCCAAAGATCTCACAAAATACACAAATAGTTGACCAATTTGGTCCTAGCGAGAAATGTCTGTTAACCCAATATTAATTTAATGGGAACCTGTTTCACAAATGACTGGAAAGTTGACTTCTTGGCACAAATCCATTTAGGAACAATAAATATCTTAAAAAATTCAAGAAATTGCAAAATGAAGTGAAGAAGAAATGTAAGAATACAAACCTACAGCTGGAAGCCTTGTCAGCATTTGCACAAGAATTGCAGCGACATCAACAACATCATATGATCTTTCCCCAATGTCATCACATATTGCAAGCTTAATTGCAGCTGACTGATCACTAATCCGCATTGGGATTATTCCAGGAGAGTCTAGAAACTCTAGATCTTTTCCGAAGCGAACCCATCTTTTCAAGATCAAGATAGACATATTCAATGGTACAATGCATTAAAATAGCCAATATTTATTCTATATGATGATCTCGCATATCACAAGTAGAATTACTTTCCTTCCCCTTTTTTTTTCCTTTCTTTTTCTCCAGATAGAATAAAGACTCCAAAACCCTTTGAAGCGAAAAGTTTCATAGTTTAAGAAATTAAGGTTCTAAATTTTTATAAAATTTCAAAATTTGCAACATTTCTGTTTTAATTTCGAACCACATCATAAATCTGAACAATTTACCCATTTTGAAGTCCCAACAAAATTTTTCCATAACAAAATTCAATTATTCTGATGAAATTTCGGATGAATTTTGATATTTGGGGATCTTTTAAAAAGACATTAATAAGACTGCAGGTCTGCAATTGATATGAAATAAAATTTTAAACCATGAATTTGAGCTTTGCTTACATTTCTTCCAGTTTCATATCTAACATGGATATCTAAGTTACCAAAGCAAAAATACTTACTTCAATTCTCTCGTAACACCTGGTCTTGGAGCTGCTGTACACATTCGCCGCTTTAGCAAACGGTTAATCAAAGATGATTTACCAACATTTGGATACCCAACTATACCAGCTCGAACCTGTTTGTCAATAAAGGCATTCTCATGAACTTAATAGTTGTATTTTGACAAGCATTATAAGTTGAGTTTCAAATCAACAACCATTGTTCAGTTATTTCAAAGGGTGGGTGTGTCAAGTTGTAACAGTAGCCCCAAAATAGATATTAGCAATGATCTTAGAGTTTTGGTGATTGGCACCATCTTATTTCTATCGTGCCTGGTATTGAAAAGAAAAGAAAAATCTAAATTGTTAGATCACATGAGTCAACTATTGAACCCAACAATCTTACTGATATTGGCATGAGTTCGAGAAGATTGTATTCACCACTAAGTACCACAGATACTTCTACAAAAGAGCCATAGTTGTATCAAATATCAATACTTCTCGGATGGATAAATATCCGATACTTCCTAAATGTATTCAAAATCTGGAAATACTTTGTTTAAAAAAAAAAAAATGTTTGAATGTGCATCTAATATTTCTTGGATACTCCTGGACACATATCGAACACACTTCAAATGTGAGGATACTAAATATATATATTTTTTTGTATAAAAAAGGAATATGACGTATGTTTTGAATCTTTTGGTACGATTGTATGAATGATGCCTTTTCCTTGATGTATAAATTAGGGATACTTCTGTGCTTAAATTATTACAAGTTACAACGATATTAATTTTTAACAATTTAATAAAAATTTAGCATTTAAGGCACTTCAAAACATTGATATTTAATCTTTCTAAAAAAACTCACTGGACGAGGAAGTAGTCCTTTGGCTTTGCGTTTGACATTCACACTATCTGCCAGTGCCCTTGCTAAACGGCTTAGCTTCATAGTACCCTGTAAATGCCACATGAAAATAATTATTTTCTGCTCTGATGCTCTAAATACTGGAAGCAGTAAGAGAGTCTTATCTAGATACCATTCCATGTTTCCCATTGGAAAAGATAACCTTTGTTCCCTGTCCTGCGTAATATGCCGCCCAAGCATTCCGGTCTGCAGTGGATATCATGTCTTCTCTATTTAAAACCAAAATTCTTTTCCTATTACCAAGCCATGAATCCATCTGCTTATGGAAGAAAGAAGAAAAGAGAAAAAGAATAAGTACAGCATATTAACTCCTCACTCTTTAAGATGGTGTTTGGATGAAGCATTAACGTGTGTTTTCAGAGTTCAATAATGCAAAATGGGGTATAACTAATAATGCACGGTGTCGCATTTCTAGCGTACAAGTTTTCTGCCAAAAGGCATTGGAGGTTGTATTTTTAACAGTTAAGAGCTAAAAGTCGTGGTAAGCATCAATTCATATATTAAAAAAGCCCAGACGTGATTGAAAACCTGCAAAATATGCTTGTTTACAATTTCTTCATGTTCAATGATCAATACTAAAATAAAGAAAAAACATTTTAGACTAATACAATTAAGACAACATGGTTCTCACAATAATACACACAACATACACAAACGCGCGCACACATGCACATACATCCAGACACCCCCAAGACAAATCAGTCAAGTCTAACCAATGTCAACATAATACAGAACTCAACCTGTGGATGACTTGTTGACATAGGAATTCTTGCATCTCGCACCTCTATCACAACATCCATCAACTTGAGTTGTTCTTTAAGTTCTTTTTCTGTTTTTGCAATATGACCGGGATACCACTGTCCAATCACCAATGCCCAATAGGCATATTGAAATAAAGTTTATCAGTTCTTATATAAAAAATTTATTATCAAATTACTATATTGAAAATCAGTCACGTAAAGATGACACCTTATAATTACCTGAACGGGACGCAGTGTCTTTGTCCAGTGATAAAGATCAGCATCCAGATCAACCCAATCAGCTTCTCCTAGGCAGCCATCCGATGTCCCACTGGGATTGGCATTCCCATTTCCATACCAACTCAGAGTTTTCCCACCAACAATCTGCAATGTTTTCCATCACAATCATGTTTCCTATTTTTTTCAACTGCTAGCTAAAATTTTATCTACATATATTATTGATGATTATTTGTCAAGGCGCCATTTGGATATTGGAAACAATGACGAAAGAGAAAGGAAAATTCTGGAAATTACTCAGAAGTAGATTACTTTCCAGAGCACAGAGCATTTTCAAGCTTTTCTCTCTCCTTTTCTAGTTTTCTGATATCCAAACAGAGGCTAAAAATTGCATAAAATGTACATACCCACGACCGATAGTTATGTGTAGTGTTAACCTCTACAAGTTCATTATTGTTCAAATATGCAATTATTTTTCTCAAGCAATATCAGTAACAATGTTCTAACAATCATTGATTTGCACATATGGGTTTATTCCTTCGCACTAACTCTACTTATGCATGTAAATCATGAAAGGGGAAATAACCAAGTGAAACCATTCAAGCAACCACTTGGCATAAGAGTAACTGCTCTGTTTATTATATAAAAGCATCCTTAAAATTATCCAATTCACATGATTAATACAAAGAACAGCGATACACACACACACACACAGAGGGAAAGAAAATTTCTCTGAAAGAATTTGACTCCCTGAAGAAGCGAAATCCTAAATTTCTACGAAAGCAAGGTAAAACCCAAATTTGACGTGATTATCACAAACACTAACACTGACCCCTCATCCGTATACTGGTATTGAGTTCAGAAATTTCCAAATTAATTTTTGAAAGTGCTTTTCTTGCTTTCAAAAGGCAAAATGAACCCAATTTTTTTTTTTTTGCATTTAAAAAGAACAAAAAGTAGAAATTTAGAGAGAGAGAGAGAGAGAGAGAAGTTGATAATCTTACCTGAATGGTGGGTGGTGACGGAAGAGAAGCCGCCGCTGCGAACGCCATAGGAGATGATGATGGTGTGTTTCGGCATTGAAGAATGTGTCGGGAGATTGTAGGATTGGGCAGCCATAGCCCACAAAGCTGCACCGCCATTTCTAGTGAGATATTGATACAACTCTCAGTTCAGCTAGAGATAAAATGACTCTGTGATCTTCATTTTTTCGGATTTTTCCCATAGTGCTTGGGTAAATGGGCGGTTGTGTAATTTTCAATGGAATTATGGAAAATCATAAATACTGTACAATTTACAATTTGCGTCGAGCAACTGGGGGTTAATTTAAGGAATTTTCTCTCAATATTTTCATAGTTTCCAAAAATTCTCAACATAAATCCATGTTTTGAGAATTTCACTCCATGCACTTCTGTACACTTAATTTGACATTTTTGCTCACATTAACAGTCAAAATTTATGAAAAATGTGCCAAATTTTTACATACAATTCTCAATAGGGTGGGGCTATTTCCAACCCACCATTTTACTAAAGGCAACTCATTTAAAAATTTTATTGGGTCTATTTTACCCATTTCTAACTACAGCCCACTAATCTTTAGGCAATCCATTACTACACAAAACAAAAGTTTTAACATACCATAAATGCCCCAAGTCTAAATACAATCCATTACTCTCAATCCTCTTAATCACCAAGTTCTTCAAAACAACAACATCTTCTTCTTCTTCTTCTTCATGTTCTTCTTCTTCCACCGCCATCAAACGCTACCACCACAGCCATAACAATAAAAGACTGCGGCAACCACAGCGACAAACGCAAAAAAAAACCTCAGCTCCCAATACCCCCAACTAAAACATATTTACCTCAAAGCTTTCATTTTAGGTTTGTTTGTATATTATTGGTAAACATTATATTTGGATTAAACATGCTTCAAAACATGAAAAGTAGCACTCTATAACCATTGTGGTGTGATGGTATTACGAAAAAAAACCCATATTTCGATCGGAAAATAGAAAAAAAAAAAATTGTGTTCGTGTTCGCATTCGGCCTGGTAAGGCCGAATATTAAGCTTTAGTATTCGGTAGGCCAACACCGAATGTTATGCTTTAGTATTCGGTAAGCCAACACCGAATATAAAACTTTAATATTCGGTAAGTTAATGCCGAATAATTGCCGAATATTAAACCTACATATTCGGCACTATTTTACCGAATATTAAAGCTTCATATTCGGTGTTGGCCTGCCGAATACTAAAGCTTCACATTCGGTGTTATCAGGCCGAATGCGAACACGAACACAGTTTTTTTTTTTTCTATTTTTCTATCGAAATATGGGTTTTTTTCGTAACACCATCACACCATAATGGTTATAGAGTGCTACTTTTCATATTTTGAAGCATGTTTAATCCAAATATAATGTTTACCAATAATAAAAGTATTGGGGGTAATATGTTTTAGGTTTGGTGTTGGAGTAATATGGTGTTGGGGCTAATATGGGTTGCTTATAGTATTTCTATTATGTAATGGGTTGTATTTAGTAAATGATAAAATGGGTATATTTAATTAAAATTTTATTGTGTTGCCTTTAGTAAAAATACAAATGGGTGGGTTGTATTTATAAAATGAACTGCCTTTAGTAAAAGGTGGGCTGTAAATAGCCCACCCTTCTCAATATTACATATAATTCTCAATTTACTGAATAATCCTCAATCCCCAAATAATAAATAATCTCTCAAATAAGACATAATCCCCAATCTCCAAAATAATGAATAATCCTCAATTTTGATAACAATCCTCAATGCTCATTTTGTTGAACAATCCCCAACTTTACTAATAGTGCTCCAAATTGTTGTTTACTTTTTTTCATCAAATCATAATCTTACATGTCCTATCAAATTCAAAAAAGGTGTTGAATACCCTAAATCATACAAAATCTCCAAATTAATTCATGATCCCCAATCCCCATATTAAATCATAATCTCTAAATTAACACAAAATCCTCAATACGGAATTTTTGTTCATAATCCCCAAAAAATGTGTATAATCTTTGATTTCCATTCTTATTTTTTTAAAGATTTATATTGTGATATAATCATTACATAAGTAATGTGATATGACACTACTAAAATTAGGGATTATATACAATTTGGGAGATTGATGATTATTAACAAAATTGGGATTTCAATGTAAAGGTGGAGATTATGCCATGTGAATGGCATATTGGTCCAAAAAAGATATTTTGGTAAATTCTAAAAGGGTGGGGCTATATACAGTACACCATTTCACTAAAAGCAGTCCATTTAAAATTTTTATTTTTCCAAATTTACCATTTTCTAACTACAACTCACTAATTTTTAAGGCAACCCATTACTATACAAAACAATAGTTTTAAAATGACATAAATGCCCCAAGTCTAAATACAAGACACAATTCTATTTGCAACCCATTACTCCGAACACTAAACCTAAAACATATTACCCCAACATTTTCATTTTAGGTTTGTTTGTATATTATTGGTAAACATCAAATTTGGAATAAACTTACTTCAAAACATGAAAAATAGCGTTTTATAACCATTATGGTATAATGGTGTTACGAAAAAACCGATGTTTTGATCGGAAAATTGAAAAAAAAAATATGTGTTCGTATTCGCATTCGGACTGCTAATGCTGAATATGATGCTTTAATATTCGGTAAGTTAATGCCAAATATGAAACAGTTTTCCTAAAGCTAATACCGAATATGTAAATTGCCGAATGGTAAACCTTCATATTCGGCATTGGCAGTCCGAATGCGAACATGAACACACACACACACACACACATATATATATATATATATATATATATATATATTTTTTCAATTTTCTGATCAAAACATCGATTTTTTCGTAACACCATTATACCATAATGGTTATAAAACGCTACTTTTCATATTTTGAAGCAAGTTCATTCCAAATATAATGTTTACTAGTAATATACAAACAAATCTAAAATGAAAGTGTTGGGTAATATGTTTTAGTTTTGGTATTGGGGTATGGGTTGCTTATAGTATGTTGTTATGTAATGAGTTGTATTTAGTAAAGGGAAAAAATTGGTATATTAATTAAATTTTTATTGTGTTGTCTTTAGTAAAAATACAAATGGGTAGGGTGTACTTAGAAAATGGGATGCCATCAATAAAAGGTGGGATGTATATAGCCCCACCCATTCTAAAAACATGGGTTTATGTAGGAAATTTTTTCAAACTATGAGAATATTGATGGAAAATCCCCTTAATTTTAAATATTTCTTTTTCTAAATGGGATCTTTTTTGAAATAATAAAAATTTAACCTTCCTCCAATCTCTCAAATATTAATAAATAAATAAATTTTAATATGTTTTTATACCAATATCTAATACAAGGTGCACTCTAGGCTCACGTTGCAAGACCAGTGCAGAACATATTTTGAAAAACCGATCGTTGAATTAAATACACCTCTCATGAATGTCCCGTCTATAAAAAATCAATTTTTCAATTTTTTATTGTGACATTTAGAAAAAAAAAAAAAAAAAAACAACTATTGAATTGCCATGAGTTTTGGCAAATATAGCATTCATAAGAGATGTATCTAATCTAATAGTTGTTTTTTCAAAATATATCATGCAACTGGCCTTATGGAATAGGAATGTCAAAGGGGCGAGGTGGGACGAGTTTTTCCTTCCCCAATGATCCCATGAATGAAAATCTTTTCCTAATCCCATCTTAAAACGAGGCAGGTCAAAGCAAAAATTATGCAGGATGGGGCAGGTTTTTTCGTCGGGTTTGAGAAAATAATTATATATATTTTTTAACGAACCTAAACTATAATCTCAACAAATTTGATTTCAATCTTGAATTACAAGTATTTATAATTAATATATATATATATATATATATATATATATATATATATATACACATCTCGTTTTCAAAGTACCACTGTAAGTCAAATATTTTGAAAAACCGACCGTTTAGATTAGATATACTTATCTTATGTTTGTCATGTATGAAAAAAATCAGAGTAATCCAACGGTTAGTTTGTGAAAAATATCATTGTGAAGAACTATTATATTTTTTTATTAATTATAAACATCACAGTTTTTTATAGTGATATTTCTTAAAATCTAACCGTTAGATCACTATGATTTTTGGTATACATGACATGCATAAGGAAGGTATTGAATCCAACAGTCAATTCGTCAAAATATTTATCATAGGCAGTGTTTTAAAAATGATGTGTAAACATAAGTGTCAAAATAGGTTGTAAAGCGAACGTGACCCTACACACACACACACTAACACTAACACTAACACAGTGAAAAGAATGCAATTTTTTTTTTCAAGTATAGCTATATATATTCAGGGCGTTCATATCTCATTCCCGTCCAACACCCTATAAGATTTTCAAATCTTTTTCCCAAACTCTTTCTAATAGGAGTGGGGTTGGGCAGATTACTCGTTTAACCCATTCCATTGACATCCACACTACGGAGGACACCTGATACAATTTTATATCAGTTGCACCTTATATTAGTATTTCCGTATTTTTATATACTTAAACATGAACATTCTCTTTGAAAATAAGAATAGAGCAATGCTACTTTTCCCGCTGACAGAATTTCTGCCTCTTCATAGGACTTGGGATCGGACCCACTTTGGGAAAAAGCTCACAGCTCATTCCGCCTCTTTTGGATGTGAAGATTTGTTGGTTTGAAAGTCCAAATGCTAAAATGGCATGGTATAATAATGTCTTAGGACATTAATAAAACTGGTTGAGTAGACCAAAATATAAAAATTTAAAGAATGATTTTGCAATAGATCTCATCAATCTTGAAGAATGAAGGATCAATTTTCATATGCATATTTCTTTAGAATTCTCATTTCTAAGATTTAAACCCGCATTTTCCACTCCATAATAAATATTTCCACCAGTGGGTTAAAATACTAGTCGATGTTAGAGGTTTGACAGGCTATGCAATTCAAAGTACTTCAAGGTCCTAAATCCAAGCCACAAATTGAGCTAAAATTAGCTGAAACAGTAATTTCTCATCTTTTGGTATTGGGCTTATTGACAAGAGGCATCATTATAATTTTATAATAGCAACCATATTATTAACATTTTACACCAATTTATATCAAAATGATGGCCAAGGATGCAGTTAAACATAGGCCACAAACATACCCCCATAACCTAAAAAAAATCAGGATATTTGTATTACATGAGGAATTACAATGTACGCTTACATTTCAAAACAATAAACCAAAATCGTCTGTCTAATCCACCAAAATGATCTACCTCTTTCTGTACATTCTTCGACTTCCATCTTTACATCTTAATGGTTAGTCAAAGTTCAAAACTGCAACTCAATCGTCTGTCTATACTTACGGAAACTCAGCTTGGATAGGTTTAGTGAGTGCTTTTGTGAAGTATTTGTGTATGTCCGGCATAATCCGTTTGATAAGATTAGAGTACCTGCAAGTTTTGTTAATAGACTCAAAATATTCAAAATTCAGTTCAAATAAAGATGGCCAAGACAGTGGACAGGGAGGCATTCACAAGCCTAATAAAAATAATTTTTAACAAAAACTAAAGGCCTGTTTGAATATTCTACATGAAAATTGAAATGGTTCCATTAACTTTTGCAAGGCATTTGAAGCTACAACTCAGGCATGTAAAATAATGGCCGTTTAACAAAATTGGAGTTACCCTCGCATATGATGGTATAAGGTCAATTTTTCAATTTCTTGAGATGCTATCACATCAACTTTTAATATCATTTGTCACAAAAGCTACCACTTTCTGTAATAGCACCATTTTTGATGACGAATTTGCATGTAAAAAAAAAAAAAAACTACTTAGTGAAACACAATGGGGCAATTCAGTATCGAAGGGATGTCCAAAGTCCAAACATGCCCCAAAATAAAATGGTAGCACCTTTACAATGTTTCTGGGGAGAAAGTGAAATGGTAGCAAGCAAGTTGGATAGAGATACCACATACCATGGCTTAGAATTCAATTTATCGAACTGCTCCAAAATAAACAAGACGCATGCCTGCCTTAGTGACACAGCATGAAAGGCCTCTGATAACTCGTACATGAGGGAAATATTCTCCACGGAGATATCCTTTAGAAAGATTATGAGAAGTCAGACAAACTTGTTATTTACATATTTAAAAAAACAGCTATCCAGCAAAGTTCTTAGCTCACCTGTGCAATGGCAAACTCACATAGACGTTTAAGTCCCTCCAAAAGGTATTGATCAGCAGCTCTGAGGAGATCCTGAGCAATATCTAAATTGACATCTACTGATCCAGTGTATATGAATCTGCAAGCACACCCAAAAATAGTAAAATAACATTGCAATAACTAGGGCAAAGTTTAATTTTTAATATATATACATGACAATGAATTAGAAAACTCGCACCTCATCATCAACTCAAACACATCCCATCTAATATTTGGAATCTCTATGTCTTTGGCATCCTTCTCCTGCAATGCAAATTTTCAGGATTTAAAAAAGAAAAAAACAAAAGAAAAAACAATAAACCAAATATTTACAAAGCCATTTCATACTTTTTTCCTTTTACATCAAATTTGAGGTTAGCTGGATGATAGGAATATCAATGGGCAAATAGGGTGCAAGATATGGTGACCAACAGTTGGACCAGTTTGATGATGCTCTGTAACAGCAGAGCAAGCTCATCAGCAGCATCTAATTTCCTATGGGGAAATAAATAAAATCTGGAACTCTCACACACAGCACAATGATAGTCGTATTCCATTTGGATTTTATGATTGTCCATAAACAGAGAAGTGGGGGCATGGCTAATGGATGGGGGGCACAAATTGCATATTGGCTGAAAACAGGTTAGGCTTCAAAACAAATCAATGCTCACCCTGTAACCACCATCAAACATTGCACGGAATGCATCAGACGAAGCAAGCAGGCATATTCTGTGGGCATAGAACCGTTTACCTGATATAAGAAAAGGACAATTATGTACTCATAGTAACACTATATCGAACAAAACTTTCATGAATGTTCAAGTGGTAAAGAAACATCAGTTAATGTATTTTATTTTTTCCTAAAATAAAGAATAAGAGCATACACAAACAACAAAATTTGCCAAGGGGAGAAAGATATTTACCACCTTCAACTAAAAAGGTAACATCAGACAATGTAGAATTGTTTACATATTGCTCACCCAAATACACCTGCAGCAAGAATTGCATAATCAATAGGCACCCTAAATTTAAAACAACAAAAAATATTACTTCGATTGTTGATTCCTTGGATGTCCAAGTTAACAAAAACTTGTAGTAAACTAGCAAACACAATAACTGCCAAAAGATTTCTTCTGTAAGCATTCTGGATTTGATGCTTTTGACAAAATTAGCAAGCAATGAAGCAAGTGTTTGTCCCCAACGACACTTCATCAATAATGATAACTTTCAAATTATTAAGGAGATAAAGACATGGCAGAAAGTGAGTGTCGATCACAAGAGAAACCTTAGAAACTTTTGCCATACAAATAAAATGAATATCATTAATAGATAGCCACATGATGAAACATTAATAGCCAACCATCCTTCCTATTTTGAATTTTTTTCCCGTCCAACATAACTAATCAGAATAGCATAACTCTATCCCACTATTGAACCTCAAATAGTCAGTAATATATATGCAACTCCTCAGAGTATAGCAAGGATTAAGAATCCTTGACCTTTGAGGGTTTGAGCATTAATGGATGGACATATCGTGCACTAAAGTCAAAACACAAGAACACACATGATATAATAATTTAATCAGCCATCAAAAGAAAACAAACTTGTGGGGTTGGCGAAGGAGGAGCAGCATCAACAGGAGAGAGTGAAGTGACTTTGTTAGCCAACTTGTACAAAGCTACCGAACCATCTCGTTGCTGCTTCAGGCTTGTAGATTCAAGAAGCCCCAACAACAACTCTAATCCTGCAGGAACATAATGTATATGCAGCAACAAGTAATTAAAAATTCAAAACCCTTAATGAAAGATTCTGCGGAAATAAATCTAATACAAGAAAATCAATGCTCATAAACATTGGGAGTAAAAAGACTTTTACCATTGTTATCAATAAAAATAGTTTTTTGATCATCAGAGGAACAAAAATGAGCAAGAGCCAAAACAACTCGTCTTTGAACAGCCTTCTCTGCAACCCGCATCAGATATAACAGATGGTTCAATACCTGTCAAGGAAAGCATTGAAGGAATTGATTTACCGGTAGAACCAATTATTATCGAAAAAACTAATTCTCAAAAAGAGTAATGTAACTATACAAGCATATTTGGCTGACTGGCAACAAAATGCAAATTTGGAATTAAAAAGAGTAACTAATAAAAGTTCTTTTCTATGAAATAAAAGGAAACTCACTCGTCCATGAATCTTCTCTTCTAATCTTTTCAATGTCTTTGCTACACAATCTCTAGTTGGCTGCAAGTAAATCATCAAATCTACATTAACAGGTGATGAACTGGAGAAGAGAGCCAAATGGATTGGTGATCTTTTAAATCCATCTAGCTACAATGCAGGGACATGAGGCTAGAAGCAGCAGCTACAAATCAAATTTAAAGTCAGATAGAAGCATACTTGAGCAATGAATTCCCCTTCTACAAGTTTCTGAACACCACCAGCCCTGATAAGATCTGCAACATTATCCTACAGAAAGAACTTCAAATGAGTTCCACTAGATTCCCAGTGTTAGATGAGCAACAAAAGCATGGAAAAAAAAAATGGAGCTAGTCATTGGAAATTTTAACAAAGATCCAACAAATTAACCATACCTCATTATCGGCAATACCATATAAAGTAAATGCAGCATTGTGCTGCAGAGATCCATTTTTTGAATCAAGAAGCTTTAGTAATGGTGCAATGGCACCATTATGAACAATGCCAGCTTGGTTGTGTGTGTCCTGAAAATAATGAACTTGTCAGAAAGCACAATAAACATGTATCCCCCCCCCCCCAGTAATCTACTACCAATTGTTTTAAAATAAATCACTAAAAGTCTGCATATTAAAATAGTTCGGTCATTAAATACCATTGAAGAAAAAAGTAACAGTTTAACTGTATTCCTAATAAATATTTAATTAAAAAAAAAAAAAAAACTGCTTAAACCAGAAACAATTTACAAAGTGGAACCAAAATTTAAGAAACAGAAAGGGAACAGGAAAATGCAATGAAACAAATAAGTGGAAATAACAATCCAAATTAGACATTTGGGAGTTATGGGAATTGCACATTTACTGTCTCATTGTTAATTTACAAGAATGCTTCTAGACAAAAGAGAGCAGCAATGAAAATTAGCAGAGGACAAAAATTTATACTATGAGTTCTTGACACATTAAGGAATATGACTGGTTAACAATACTCCAAGATTTTTTGTAAGGCTTCGTAAAACCTAGAAGCGTGTATTACAAAACAAAAGCAGATCCAATGAGTATGCAAATCATCTTCCATAAAATTAATTTTAAAAATAAAAAGAGAGAAAGCAGCTATAGTGCTGATAAAAAATGAAAGTCAATACTATGATAGCAAGAGCCATATCCCACCACCATCTACATGTATCTGGTTTCAACAAGGCATAATAGGGCCAAAAACTAATAACCTGTGATAGCCTGCCAAGTGCAAAAGCTGACATCTCCCTAAGCTGCAAATCTGGAGACTGAAGCAACTCGATTAATGGCCGGACAGCACCTCTCTGAACAATGTGCACCTGCACAAACCTCATCTTTCCAGCATTAATAAGACACACAAATCCAAAAAAAAAAGGAATATACATGACAGTGAAGAAGGATTGGCAGGACAGAAGCAGTGTATCAGTCATTATAATAGCCAAATTTAACAAACATGCAATATTTCAATCCACCTTGCAATCGGAATCAGCTGCAGCAAACTGCCCAAGTAACAAAGCTGCTTCCCTTTGGCTCTCCGAACAGCAGGAACTGTCAACAGAGTGATAAACTTAGATAGAAAAAATATGCATAAACAGAATGGATTAAAAATATGAAACTGAAAAACACTAAAACAGGAACTTGAATATTGCATTCTCTAGACAACTTGTGGCATACAATTACAAGTAAAAATAAATAAATAAAGTAGAATGAAACCCGCAAAGCAGAAGTGAACAATGCAAGATTAAAAGATTGCAAAATTCTGGATTACCTAAGTAATCCTATAACAGGTTGTAAAGCTCCAGCAAGAAGAACTTCTTTCTTTATGTTTGGTGATGAATGGACCAGATTCCCAATCACACCAACCTGATAGATCCTTAAAAGGTCACTAAACGCTGAAGGCAACATGAAGTAGAGGAACAAGATTCCAAAAAAATGAAATGTGCCAATCTAACTATAAAATTTGAGATGAGAGCCAACCGCTTCGTAATGAATAACAGCATCCTCAGATCGGAGCATCACAATAAGGGTAGGCAGAGCATTGCATTCTACAATCTGCAAAAATTGAAAATCTGTATCATCAACCACATTTAAACCCCTAGAAAAAAATCCAAGTAGCAAAGACAGTCCATCAACCTGATTTTTGTTTTCATCATTTTTAAATGCAAGGGTCCGCAGGGCACCAGCAGCTGCTCTTTGTACCTTTGTATCATTGAACTCAAGCAATTCAACAAGAGGTGGGATTCCGCCTTCAATTCTGCATGCACAGTTAAAGATGTCAAAAGGGGCGATATATTGATCTGTATGTGACAAGGAAGTAAATATGGGAACAAGCAAACCTAACAAAGGTTTTAATGCTGCTATTCTCATGAGCAAGATTAGTAATTGCATCAGCCGCTCTCCTAATAACACCATTGACTGCACGAGAGTTAGACCCATTCCTGTGCCGCTTTAACATATCCACAAGATGAGACAGAGCTCCAGCATCAACTATGAGCTGCTGATACTCTGGCTGTTCAACAAAACAATAGGCAGGGCAATTACAAATTAGTGAACAAACAGCAAGAATAAAAAATTTAAAACTATGAAATCCCCTAAGCAGCTGCCAATAAAGAAAATCAATGTCTGCAATATGATAACATGAAGGCATATTATGGATAACATCAGCAATAACACCACCTATTTCCTTTTTGTGTTAATATTTTGATGTGCTATAACCCTTGCCTCTATGGTGGCCTGAAGGCCAATATTAAACTCAGTTTTAAAATACTATTCTTTATAATGCATAACAAAAGAAGGAAAAGTGAGGGGATAGATTCGAAACATTTTTCCAATTGTTAAAGTGCACCATATTTAGAAACAGACAATCCAGATTGCTGATTGTTAGAGTACTAGTGGTTTATGGAAAGACTACTTTCTCATAAGCAAAGCATCAATGCCAAGCACATGCTATAACTTAAACCTACCTAGATGAATTTACAAGGAATTAAGCAACACCCATACCATGTCCTTTCGCTGCATATATGCATATGAACAAAAATAAATGGAAAATTAAAATTAAAGGCAGAGTCTGTGTTTTCAAGTCCATGTTTTCTACCAAGCCAAGTCAACCTCCAAAGCAAGTTCAATTCTTACTCGTGCATTATCACCATGCTCCGTCTATGAGTGTCTATTGTCAACATTTTATTTGCGAGTAGGAAAACTGTTTAAAAAATTGTTATTTAATTCTCACAAGTTTACCAGGGAATTGTAAATAAAGAAAATTCAAGGACTCATTTTGGTAATTAAACTTCTATGACATGCATAATGGAATAAGACAATGGTGACATGCATTCCAAAAAACTTAAGCATATTCCAAACTTGATCAAGGGGGTTTTCAAATTCTATTAAATTTCTCCAAAGTCATGCATATAAAGTGGTTAACACATCAAGCCCATAATTTCCCATTACACATGCGAGTTATATTAAAGATGCCCAACTTCAGTCCACCTAGATTGTATAATTAAATATGTATTTTGATAAACTTCTCATTAGCAATTAACCAGTAAAATACGTGGCAATTAAATGACTAATCAAGAAAATATTCGCTAAGAACATGTGAATTGAATTAAACAGTCATGCTAAAGAACAAGTATCATAATAATGATGATGATAACAAGAAAGCGTGATCAGTTACCTTTACGGCGAGAAGTCCAAGCGCAAATGCACATGCTTTCTCAACCTCATGCTCAAACGGCTTCAGACCACCATCACCTTTTCTCTCTGGCGGCGGCACCTGAATATGCCTCATCAAAACTGGAACCGCTCCACAATCAACAATCAAATCCACAATTTCCTCTGCAAACACACAGATCATCAGGTACCAAAACCCTAGAATTTCAAAAACCTGCAAAGCCACAAAAATTGAACACTGCAAACCACCACAACAACCAGAATTCAACCAACACGAAATATATGCACACATAAAAATTCAAACAAACAAACACACACACACACACACACATATATAGCGGGTTTGACGAGTTCTAATAACGTCAAAAAACAGAGCAGAAAAAATATTACAAGTCACAAAATCAGAAGCAGCAAGAATTGATTCAAAATGATATATACAAACATATATATAGATATATAGATAAGAGTGCGTGATGACATTGAGATACCGTTCTTGGCGAGTTGGGAGAGGATATGAGCAGCGTTCTTAGCGGCAGCATGATCGGCTTCGGACGAAGAGAAGACGGAGTCGAGGATGCTAACCTGCGCACGTATCTCGCGGACGAGATCTTGGTGATCGTCGTGAGGATCAAGAAAGACGATCTTACGATCTTGTTCTTCTTCGACGTCTTGTTCGAGTTTTCGTTTCAGGCTTTTTCTCACTGTAACTGTGTGCTTCTGCTGTTCCTGGCGCTTCTGACCATCCATGGAGGCTAGATGGAGAGAGAGAGAGAAAGAGAGGAGACAGGAGAGAGAAAGTGATGAGAGATAGTTGGGGGATTAGTATCGGAGAAAGAAAAAAAAAATGCGGTTTTCGTTTTGAGTGTGAGCGAAAATGAAATGTAGCGGGGGAAAGGAGAGAATACATGTATCAGGCTGAAATAAATGCCCGCACTTTTTAATTTATCCAATTGTTACTAACATGCGCTCCCGCCCGAAAAAAAGTATGAAATGTAAGGCTAACATGCGCACAGTTTGGTTACTCATTAATTGACTCATCAATCATCATGGTTTGCCGGAGTTTGGATTTGCTATTGATCTAACATGTGATCAATGCATGTTGATCACCGTTGGACGGCTGACACTTGTGCAAGAAAGAGAATCTAATAACTCACATAAAATAGATCCAGATCTGGTGTGTTTTGAATCACCTGTCAAATTCATTGACCTTTTTATATGAGCCGTCAAATCTCTTTTTTTACACACATGTCGGCCATCCAACGTGTTGATGACCTTTCAAATCAATAGTAAATCCAAACTCGGTTTGCTGACTTTGAAAAATAAATTTTTAATAAAAAAAAAAACTTACAATGCTTTAGAAACAAATTGATTTCAATGTAATTTTTAGTTTTGATTTTTCTTTTTCTTTTTTTTCAAAATCGAAAGTGAAATTTAATGACCTATGATCGAGGTTATTTACATGTTAAAATAAAAGATTTTACGATAATTATAAAAGTGGGAAATTTATTCAAGGAAGAGCAATCTTTAGTTGATTATTAATTTTTTTTTAACTTGTCATTTAATTTTGAATAGATCAATTTAACAATTGAAGGGCATTTCCAAGAGAGTCAACAATTTTTTTTCTCCAAAATTGCTTAAGTTCACTCCAAATAGAGGTAGCAACTTCTTTTATTTTAATATTTTTTCAAAGGTCCCATGTGAATTTCATATTTATGACCATTTGTTCGCTTCTTCAATAAAGGTGCAATCCAATGTATCCTCCCTACAATTTCTATCTTTGCAAGTAGTATTATATTCATGAAAAATCATTTGTTCGGTGTGTTCTCGCTATTTCAAATTTGAAGAGTAAGAACGCCTAATCAAATATGAAGCTGACAAAAACTTCATTTGTTGAAGCTTCAATTTTAGAGTAACTTCAACGGAGTAGTCATATTGCTGCTATTAGGCATTTTGCCTTCTCAAATGGCAAAATTCACGCTCCAACGGAGTAAGCAAATGGCTAGCCATTTTGTCTCCTCTCCATTTGAATCGCCAAAACTGGCGAGAAATAGATGAGAGAGAAACCTATCGGCAAATCATCCACATCAGCCCAAAACCCATATTTAAATTTCATCCTTAACGACTCTCTTCCAACGGATACTTTTTACTTTCTACACAAATTTCTTCTATAAAAATCAATGGATTCAAGGCTTACATACCCGATTTTAACACCCGAAATCAGATTTGAACAAATAATCACAAAGATTTTGATACTGTGGTCCACCTTCTCCTCATCCGATCATCAATTCCAAAAAAAAGTATGTAATCAATGCCATTTTGCTATTCCATTTCAGTCATGGTTAATCGGAAGAGAGAAGTGAGATTGAGAAGAGGGTATTGATATTTTGGGGGTTTTCTTTTGTAGATGAGTATGAGAGAAAGGTGAGAGGGAGATAGAGGAAACGACGAAACCAACTGAAATGAAGTAGCAGAGACGGTTTAGAAAAGAAAATTATGAAACCAGCTTCCACTCTCTGTTTCTGAAAATGAGAAAGATGTGGAAGCTGGGTTGATCACTCTTTTAATTATATTAAAACTTGCCACTTTTTTTTTACTTTTAAATTTGTTTACTTTTACTTGATTTAATTTATTTTAACTCATTTATTTTTTTTATAACAAGATTAGTATCTATTTTAATTTTTTATGCTTCTCTAATTTAACATCTTGTATATTTTTATTGACTTTACCAAATAAATTTTTGCACTAATTAACTTTTATGCATATATGCACTGAATATTATGTTTATTGTGGTTATATATATATATGTATATGTATATCAGTCATTCTATTATGAGGCCCAATTTACGCAAGGTTGCGTAAGGTCCCCTCCATGTGGCCAATTTTACATGACAGTTCGTAAAACTAACCGTTGGATTAGATGTCCATCTTCTGTATGTCATGCCTACAAAAAATCACAGTGATCCGACGGTTGGTTTCTGTGAAAAATGACTTTGAAAAAAACTGGAATTCAAAGAATAAAAAATGACAGTTTTTTTCAAAGTCATTTATCTCAGAAACCAATCGTCGTGATTTTTTGCAGGCATGACATACAGAAGATGAGCATCTAATCCAACGGTCAGTTTTACGAACTGTCATATACAATTGGCCATATGGAGGGGACCTTACGCAACCTTGCGTAAGGTGGGCCTCATAGTAAAATGATTGTATATATATATATATATATATTAAAAGTGCAGATGGATTCTGAAAATAATAAATATTTCAATAATCTCTTAAAAAATCCATTACAAAATATAGCCGTTGTAGCATATTCAAATTAAGGTTTGACAAAAAGTCAAAATAATATTAAAATATTAATGGTTATACATTTTGCATAAACATGGTTAGAGTGCATTTTCATTTAGATAGGCAAAGTGAGAAGGCAAAACATTATTTAGGTATTTTTGAGAGACGAGAGGCAAAATGCCTCTTGATGGTTGGAGTTGCTCTTAGCCATGATAATCATGTCGGAAGAAAAGCCAAATTTGTTACTTTTCTATGAGATGTTCTGAAACAAAAGAATTTCAATCCACATTGCAATCTAAATCAACTGTAGCAGTTTGCTCAAGCAGCACTGTCAACAAAATCATTTACTTTAGGGAAGCAAAAATATATGCACATTGGAATTGCCAAGGAAAAAAAGAACAATTAAAAATACAATAACACGGCATCTTGAATATTGCATTTCATGGACAACTCGGAGCAGACTAGCTTGCTAATCATTCCAATATTTCTGGTGGCAACCTTCCATTTGGACCTCTCATTTCCATATCTAAAAATAATACGTCGCCAAATATGGGAAGATTGTGCTTCACTGGGGAACTCTCGTATTTGGCACAATTATCTTTTTTTTTTATTTTATTTTAAGTACAATTGTCTTCCAATGGGTTTAAATTAAAGGTAAATATTGCGTGCATCAGGGCCGGCCCTTTGCTTTTGCCACCGAAAACATTTGCTTGAGGCCTCCAATTTTTAGGGGCCCAATTTTTATTTTTATTTTTTAAGGCCCTATACTCCCACAATTGGGTTTCACCATTAGTCCATCCGACACGGGTTTTCATCCATCAATTCTCCAATCTAAAAGGACCCAACCGCCCAATGTTTGATCCTCTTTTATTAGTTTGATCCTCTTTGATATTTGTTTGATATAAGTGTATTAGTGAATGGTGATAGGAGGTTCTGGGTGGGCCAAATGAAAACCCTTTTGTCAATTGCTTGTTGTAGTATGGTTGTAGGTTTTAGCCTAAGAGAAACTAAGATATGCAATTTTTTTTTTATATGTCAAAATGTAGAAGGGTCTCATTCTAGGAACTTGCTTAGGGCCACCAAAAACCCAGGGCCGGCCCTGGCGTGCACTATTTGTGAGAATATAGTCATAAAAAAAAAACGTTTCTAAATATGGGAGGCATTGATGCTACTGTCAAATTTGAAAGTCATGGTAGTCCATTACAGTAACTTTTTTTTTTTCACCGTGAATCCCAAATTTGGCAAAAGCAGCCACAAATAGGAGCCCATTAATTAAACATGCACTTTGTTGCTCATATATGAGAAAAATTCTAACTAGTTTTGGTGAGATTGAGTTCGGGTCAGCCCTAGGAGTAGACCCAAGAGGCTACCGCCTAGGGCATCAAAATTTTGCAAACTTCGAAACAGGTCACTTCCCAAAAATAATCAAAAAGTTGTTTTCTTCATTTTCAAAAGCTCGGATCCTTTAACGATTAAAAGCAACTCGAAACTGTTTTCACTTTCTCTATAAACAAAAATAGTTTTTCAGAAAATCATTTTTGAGTCATGAACCCAAAAGGCCTTCAGTTTCAAGAGCACTTAAAATCTACGAAATAAATAATTTCAAAATGTAGAGAAAACTTTAAGAAATAAATACATAATAAACTTTAAGATTTCCCCATATCTTTATGTAACTATTGGCAAAAGCAAGTCATTGTTTGCTAGTGATTACAAATTTGCAGAGTTTTCTGTCAAGTTCTGTGGTGTAAGGACCATTTGATTTAGGTAGTACACGAACTCAACTTTGTTGGGCTTAGGCATAGCATGCTTTCTTATTGCCATACGAATTCAAACTAATACCTAAAAGTTTCAAAGCTGATAGAATACATCAAGTCTAGGTTCTTATACACTTAGGATTGTAATATTTTCGCCACGCTTCTACAATCGACATCTATGGAAATCCATGTACTATATCTACATTAACAAAATGACAATCCTTTCCCTTGGTGGCCGGCTTCACTCACCTATGACTTTAGCACCATGCCCATACTTAATACCAAGACATTAATTTCAATATAGCCCCTGAGTCGTCCCTTCCACAATTCGAATCCAAGAGTTGAGACTACCTCTGATACCAAATAATAC
>JAESVK010000799.1:0-30773 GCA_017140935.1 Hamamelis virginiana | reverse complement strand
ATATATTTTTTTTTTTTCATTTTTAATTATTATACAGTGTATGACTATATTCTACTCCCCCCTTTTTCTCTTTTTCCTTTTCTTTTTTCTTTTCTCATTCATATTTTATATAATATATTTTTTCACAATATTTTATATGATATTAATCAGACCATGTGAGTACATGATTTGAGAAATAAGGTGACCTATGTATGGTCTTGAAAAAAAAAATTGTTGGATTGAACGAATTACTCATGAATGTTATATTCGCCAAAAATCATAGTGATCTAAGGATTAATTTTTTAAAAATGTTACAATAAATTTGTAACTTTTTTTTTCTTTAAAATGTCACCAATTTTTTTCAGTTTATTTTTTCATAAATTGACTGTTGGATCACTGTGTTTTTTGGAGAACTTAAAATTCATAAGTAATACATCTAATTTAACTATCAGTTTTTCAAAAAATATTATGCATTGAGCCTTATAGGTGTCACCTTATAATAGAAGGTTTGTGATTTGAGATATATAAATTTTTTAGGCATGGTATTTTTTTTTTCTTAAATCAATGGAGGGGTATTTCAATCTTTGGTTAAGTTAATTCTCGATAGAAACTGTGAGGGCGATTCCAAAATGTGAATGTTTTACAGGTCAAATAAAAAAGAAAAATTTGAAAACTTGATGAGAATAAAAAAACATTACTCTTATTATACAGATTAAATTATATGAATTTTTTTTTTTTTTGAATTATAACTTAGTTTTATAAAAAAATTATCAGTTTTAAAATCGAACAAATAGCTCTTATAAACTATTGGATAGATTCACAAATAACCTCTCTAAAGTTAAAAATTTAATAAATATAATTTTCTTAAATTATAACAATTGAACAAATAATCCCTAAAAATTATAGGTCTATTTAACAAAAATGTTCATGAACTTCATAAATGAAATAGAATAAATTAAAGTATTACAAATTCATAGTTCATAAGAGTTATTTATTTTGTTTTTAAAAAATTCTGAGAGTTATTTGTTTAGATTTAAATTTTGAAAAAAAAAAAAAAAGATTTTGAATGACTACAATTTTATTTTTAATTTTTTTTGTCAAATGATAAAAAATTACCTTTATTGCCCCTAGTCTCCTTTAATATTACAATAATGCTATATATCCCAAAAAAATCTTCCAAAAAATACCATTTGAGATTCACTTTTGAATATTTAAGATTTGAACCCTAATATGACAATATATTTCAATAGAGTATGCCTTTTTAAGAAAGAAGGGAGGTAAGAGAGATTATAATTAGAAATCTTTTTTTTTTTTGGAAATAAATCACCAGTAGAATAAAGTAAAATAAAATCGTTTTATTTTATTAGTGATTTATTGTCAACTACTTTTAAACCAAATCTTATTCGAGAAATCATATTCCCCATAAGGTTGCATGGAATCATGGCTTTCTAAATGGGAATTCGAGGCAGCAATTCAAATTCAATTGAATTGTTTGCTTGATAAGCCAATGGATTCTTTACTATATATATATGGGTCAGGTTCCCTTACACCCTATTTTGACACCTAGTTTTACACCTTATTTTCAAATACCCTTGTAGGTTAAATATTTTGAGAAACTGACCGTTAGATTAAATACTTATCTTATATTTGTCATGTATGAAAAAAATTGGAGTGATCCAACGGTTAGTTTTTGAAAAATATCATTTTGAAAAACTATTATTTTTTTTAGTAATTAAAAATATAACTGTTTTTTATAGTGACATTTCTAAAATCTAACCGTTGGATCACTATGATTTTTGGTATACATGATATGCATAAGAAATGTATTGAATCCAACGGTCGGTTCGTCAAAATATTTATCATAGATAGTATTTTGAAAACGAGGTCTCAAAATAGGTGTCAAAATAGGGTGTAAGGGGAACCTGTCCCTATATATATATATATATATAGTAAACTATGTGTGTTTTATCAAAATATTTTAATAACATGGGATGGAAGGACTATGGACTAGGTGGGTAATTTCTATGGGCTTCCATTTGGAGTTTACCATTGTCAAATTTGAAAGTCATGGCAAAAAAAGTTACTCCAGTGAGGTGCCATTCATGACTCCAAAAATTTGACAATAGCATCAATGCTTCCTATATTTAGAAATTTTTTTGGCAATATTCATCTCCTTCTATATAGTTCACATAATATTTTCATTCAATTTAAAGTCTATTTGAATGCAATAGTGCCAAATATGGGAGGTTTTTGTTAGAAAACAGTAATATCGATTTTGTACTATTGTGCTCCATTGAGGGCTAAAGAGCAACTCCAATAGGTCCCTATTTTGGTTCCTTCGTCAAAATAGAGAGCCAAAATCCAAAATTTGTGCTTCAACTGGTTCCCTACATTCCTCCCTACTTTAACTTTTCTCCAAATGATTCCCTGCATGTAGGGAGCCAAACCGAGCCTTATTTACTCATTTTCACTGCTATCAAATCTGGATTGGAATGGCCGGTTCAATCGATCATCCCCTCCGGTTGGTTAAACCGTCAAAAACCTATTTGATTAAAAAACCATTCTTTTTTTTTGTGAAAACCGTTTGACCTATCGATTGAACTGCCAAACTTTTTGGAATTTTTAACGGTTTAATAAAATCAGCCAATTCTCAAATCATAAAAGTTGGTTAAAATGACTATAATCACTCCAAACTCCTTAAACACTCTCAAAGCCTTAAAGGCTAAAAGAGTAAATTTCACTAAAAGGTCCCTAAACAAAACTTATTGATCGGCAGAATGAGCATATTGGTACATGATTATGCCATTGTACATGATTTTCTAGATAGTTTCTATGGTGGACTATAGTAGATATAGAAAGTTAAAGAAACTAATATATATATATATATATAATTTTAAATTATTATACAATATATTCTACTCTTTCCTTTTTCTTTTTCTTTTTTTTCATTTTTCTTTTCTCATTCGTATTCTATATGATATTTTTTTTCAGGATATAAATATGATATTAATTAGACCATGTGAGTATATGATTTTAGAAGTAAGGTGATCTCTCCATGGTCGAATTCAGAACATATTTTGGAAAACTAATTGTTGGATTTAATGAACTGCTTATGAATGTTATATTTACAAAAAATCACAATGATCTGAGGGTTAGTTTGAAAAATGTTACAGTAAAAAATTATAACTTTTTTGTTCTTTAAAATGTCATCAATTTTTCTCAATTGGATTTTTTTAGAAAATGACTGTTGGATTACTATGATTTTTGGAGAACATGAAATTCATAAGTAATTTATCTAAGGGTTAAATGCATTTTAGTACCATCAACTTTTGGGTCAGTTTCAATGTGGGCCACTAACTTTATATTGACTCAATTTAGTACCATCAACTTTTGAGTCAGTTTCAATGTGGGCCACGAACTTTACATTGACTCAATTTAATACCAAATTAAAAAGTTTGGTTTCAATGTAAGCCAAACACAAAAGTTTGGTCTTCACAATCCCCAATTTTGTGAAGAATTCCCTAAAATTTGAATAATCTCCAATCCCCAACACGTCATATAAGCCTTTAATGCAAGTCATTTTATATCCCCTCTCTAATTTTTATTATAAAAATTATGTAATACATAATCTCCAATTTTACATAAAATTTATTATCTGCATATTATAACAGAATCTGCAATTTTAGACATAATTCTCAATCTCAAACTTTATGTATTTTCACATCATGTCTCCCACTCATCTCTTCATATCTAAAATTGTCACACCAATTAAAAATAAAAAATATTTTTTATTACTTTAATATTTATAAAATAATTAAAAAATTCTTAATAACAATATTTAAAAATACTTTATTTAATATTTTAATACTTTTAATATACAACAAAAAATATTTATTTAGTTTAACAAATATTTTAATATTTATAAGAAAATAAAAAAATTATTTATGAGAAAACATTAAGTGGGCTGTTAATATACAACAAAAATTATTTATTTAGTTTTTATGGACGGTGTTATGCGTTTGGCCTACATTGAAACCAAACTTTTTAATTTGGTACTAAATTGAGTCAATGTAAAGTTCGTGGCCCATATTGAAACTGACCCAAAAGTTGATGGTACTAAATTGAGTCAATGTAAAGTTCGTGGCCCACATTGAAACTGACCCAAAAGTTTTTTGGTACTAAAATGCATTTAACCCTCTATCTAATCTAACTATCAGTTTTTCAAAAAATCTTCTGCATTGAGCCTTATAGGTGTCACCTTATAATAGAAGGCTTGTAATTTGAGATATATAAATTTTTTATGCATGGTATTTTTATTCTTAAATCAATGGAGAGCTTGATAAGAATAAAAAACATTACTCTTATTATACAGTTTAGATTATATGAATTTTTTATTTTTTATTTTTTGGAATTATAACTTAGTTTTATAAAAAATTTATCAGTTTTAAAATTGAACAAATAGCTCTTATAAGCTATTGGATAGATTCACAAATAACCTCTCTAAAGTTAAAAATTTAATAAATATAATTTTCTTAAATTATAACAATTAAACAAATAATCCCTAAAAATTATAGGTCTAGTTAACAAAAATGTTCATGAACTTCATAAATGAAATAGAATAAAGTATTACAAATTCATAGTTCATAAGAGTTATTTATTTTGTTTATAAAAATTCTGAGAGTTATTTGTTTAGTTTTAAAATTTGAAAAAAAAGGGTTTTGAATGACTACCATTTTATTTTTAAATTTTTTTGTCAAATGATAAAAAATTACCTTTATTGCCCCCCTAATCTCCTTTAATATTACAGTAATCTCCTTTAATATTATAGTAATGCTACATATTCCAAAAAAATATTCCAAAAAAGTATCCCAAATAAATTTTGACCCTTCATTTATTATCAATAAAGAATTTGTTAAAAAAGAGAAGAGTTAGATCTTCCCCATACCATTTTAGATTCACTTTTGAATATTTAAGATTTGAACCCTAATATGACAATATATTTCATTAGAGTATACCTTTATAAGAAAGAAGGGAGGTAAGAGAGATTATAATAAGAAATCCATTTTTTGGCAATAAATCACTAGTAGAATAGAGTAAAATAAAATCGTTTTATTTTATTAGTGATTTATTGTCAACTACTTTTAAACCAAATCTTGTTCGAGAAATCATATTCCCCATAAGGTTGCATGGAAGCATGGCTTTCTAAATGGGAATTCGAGGCAGCAATTCAAGTTCAATTAAATTGTTTGCTTGATACACTAATGGATTCTTTACTATATATATATATATATATAGTAAACTATGTGTGTTTTATCAAAATATTTTAATAACATGGGATAGAAGGACTATGGACTAATAGTATTTTCAATGAACTTCCATTTGGAGTTTACCATTGTCAAATATGAAAGTCATGGCAAAAAAAGTTACTCTAGCGAGTTGCCATCCATGACTCCAAAAATATGACAATAGCATCAATGCTTCCCATATATAGAATTTTTTTTTTTTTGGCAACAATCATCTCCTCTCATATAGTTCACGTCATATTTTCATTCAATTTAAAGTCTATTTGAATGCAATAGTGCCAAATATGGGAGTTTTCTGTTAGAAAATAGTAATGTCAAATTGGTATTATTGTGCTCCATTGAGAGCTAAAGAGCAACTCCAATATGTCCCTATTTTGGTTCCTTCGCCAAAATCCAAAATTTATGTTTCAACAGGTTCCCTACATTCCTCCCTACTTTAACTTCTCTCCAATTGATTCCCTGCATGTAGGGAGCCAAACCCTTATTTACTCATTTTCAGTGTTATCAAATCTGGATCGGATTAGCCGGTTCAATCGGTTCTCCTCTCCAGTTAGTTAAACCATCGAAAACCCATTTGATTAAAAAACTGTTCTCTATTTTTTTTTTTTGTGAAAACCTTTTGACCTACCAGTTGAACCGTCGATTTTTAATGGTTTATTGAAATCGGCCAATTTTTTCTCAAATCATAATAGTTGGTTGAAATGACTATAATCACCCCAAACTCCTTAAACACTCTTAAAGCCTAAAAGAATAAATTTTACTAAAAGGTCCCCAAACGAAGCTTCTCGATCGGCTAAAATAGTATATTAGTCTGTGATTATGCCGCTGTATTTCATAATTCTTAATACTTTAAAATTGAGATTTGATGAATTTTTTAATTATATATGTTAGAACTATACTATATTTGTATTATGCATTATTGTGTGATTATAATTTATAAGGAACAGAGATACTTCTTTGAAATTTTTTATAGATTTTTTTTATATTTTTATAAATAAATAATAAATAATATATTTATTACATCATAATAACGTTACGGTTTAATTAGATGATCTACAACTTGATCACTTTTACTGTTCAATCAACTGTCCGAGTTTTAAAATATTGCTTATTTTAATAATTTTTGGAAAGAGTGTGTTTGAAAATACAAACAATAAACTCTCTAATATTTCAAAAGTTAATAAACTCTTTAAAATTTCAAAAGTTAATAAAGTATGGAGTATTACCGGAGTAGCCGGTCAATCAAAATTAATTTAGAAAGCATGGTTGTAACTGCGCCAATGAGTATCATTTTAAATTTTTAATGCCATTTTCCATGCCCAAAAACTGTGTAAATTACTAAATTTTGCTGCAAATTCTGAAATTCCGTTTAAGCTCCGATTCGGACACATATCGCCCCGAGATTTCGGCAATATATAGAAAAGCACTAGAATGACGTGAAAAATCATCTTATCCACAACAACTGCTCCCTCTTGCCCTAAAATCTCTCTCCCAAAGCTCACTTCACACTCACTATCTTCGTCTCTGAGGCTTTTTCATGGCGATGCCCTTCTCGCCTGCAACTCCTGTACGCTCCATCTTCAAACCCAAGTCCAACACTCCCAAACCTTTTCTCTCTCTTCGCGGTCAGTAATATCCTCCTCATAGTATTCGATGCATGTATGTATATATCGACAGGATTGAGTCGATTCTGTGCGAGTTCATAGACCGTCTTCATTCATTCTGATTTGATTATTGGACTGAATTGCGTCTTTGTTGTAGCTTCTTATGAGATCTGTAAGCAAACTTTGTGGTGGATTTTTTTTTTTTTTTTTTTGTACAGATTCTTGCTATAAAGGACCTGATTGTGTGAAATATCATTCGACAAGTAGTAATGTGATCTCGTGGAGCTCAAGTTCAAGTTATGTTAAACTTGAGGATAATGTTCGAAAATTTTGTAGCAAGTCCATTGCTGCGAAACAATTGTTGGGAAAGAGGCAAGTAGATTGCCGTGGATATAGTTTCATTATATTCGCAGTTGTTATGCTTGTGATTGAATTTTCATTTCATTGTGTGTTTAAGGTTCATGCATTTGGTGGTTGGATTGAGTTGTTGTTTCAAATAATTGTGTGTTCCCTCAATTATTCATGAATACTGCAAATGTTGTGAATATATACTGTATTATATGCGAAGGTCCCTAATAATTATAGTATGGGAGGTTTTTTCAATCTCTAATTCGTTTTTATTTGTTAGGTTAATTACCAATATTTTATTGATTACACCTCATGACACGCCCTGAGATTGAATCTTGACACCCGGAGAGATAGATGGGACTTGTGGGTGATCTCACTTGTCCCTTAGCAGTAGTAGGCCTGGATATCTTATGTTGTCAAAAAACAAAACAAAAAAAAAAAAAAAAAAACTTAAGAAGAAGAAGAAGAAGAAGAAGAAGAAGAAGAAAAGAAAAGAAAAGACAAAAAAAGAAAAGAAAAAAATCTTTTAGTGCCTGGTAAAATCCCAAAATCCAAATTTGGCATTGGACTTGTTGGCTGTGTGGCGTATTGATCCTACTAATCCCATGTTTGGGAATTGAGAATTTCTGATTCTTAAGTTTAAGAAGTTTTTCTTTTTTGGTTGCCTATACTTCAGAACAGGGGTTTTTAGGTGTGCAACTGTTGAAGAAATTGAAGCTGAGAAATCTGCGATTGAGAAAAATGTTGTGAGTGTATCTCTCATAGTCCATTGTAGATTTTATTATCTATTTATGTGGTCATTTTATTTTATTTTTTAAATTTTATTGAAAACTCTTGTGATGAGCAACAAATTATCAACAATTTTGTTTATTCTTCAGAAAGAGAGGATGGAAAAGACTATTGAAACAGTTCGAACAAATTTCAATTCCATAAGGACAGGAAGAGCAAGCCCATCCATGCTAGATCGAGTTGAGGTATGAATCCATGTGCAGGTTTGCATCAATACTTATTATCCAGTTTCACTTACGCCTGCTTACTGAAAGAGGTCTAGTCAAACAATTAAGGCAGCAAATATAAAACCACGAAAAGATTGATATGATGATGAAATTATGGCCCTGAATCCAACAGTCATTTGCATCTCAAATGAATTTTTTATTCCTTAAATCTTACATTTGTGGAACTCGATGATATACATGCAAGTTCTTCTTTTATTTTGAAGGATCTCTGTCTAATGTTTTAAAGTGTTCATTTGAATGCAACAAAAGAATCTTTAAGAAAGCATACTTTAGTGAAACAAAATTGTATGCTGAATATTGCTGATAATTGTTCTTGAAATTACGAAACATGGATTTTAACTCAAACAGAAGTGTGAAGACTCTTTTAGTTTTAGTTAGACAAGTAAATAAGATTACCGTTGTAATTTAATCTTGTCTGAGAAAATATTGCATTTGTAGAATTGTAGGTAACCCGTGGATAAAATATTGGATTTAGTTTTCATTAAATCTTTGTAGGGTTCTTTCAAGAGGAGCTGAGATTTGAGAATATTTAGGACTCCAATAGAAATTATAAAAATATTGTCGGATATACCCATTGACATCTTATTTATGTACAAATACCTAAAAGACATTGGTATGCACATATATACACACGAAAATAGGCAAGTACTCCACTCCACTCATCCAAGCACTCCACTCAACTCAGCCTTATCCCAAATATTTCAGGCCAGCCTTAGAAGTCATGTTTCACTATTCCATGCTGGATTTTAGCTTTGGCCTTTTTTTTTAAATATTTATTTATTTATTATTATTATTATTATTATTTATTTATTTATTTAAATTTTTTTTTTTGGGGGGGGGGGGGGGTGGTTTAAATCATAGCGTGAAACTTTTTCTCATATGTCAACCTAAGTCCTTTTTTGCCTTTCCCTTGTAGTACTGTCAACTTGAGCCATATTTGTTTTGCAGAGCCTATTCGCAGGAAAAAGGTCAATGTATTCGGGATATTCTTGTATTGGGGAAGTTATGATTCATATGGGGATTATTTTGAAGTAATTTATTAGTACTATAAATTAGGTGGTCAAAATTAGTAATTATTCAACAAATAGATGGGGAAGTTACTGTTTATGCATTACCGCTGACATGTTACTGTAGCATTTAGCAAATTAGGGTATTTTTTTTTTCTTTTCTTCTTTTAATTAGGGTTTTGATGGATGGTTAGGATTAGTTTGATTCAAATGTTAGGATTTATTGTTGTTAGTGTTTTTAGTCTATAAATGGGATTGTAATATTCTCTTTTCAGCGAATGAATATTGAATTGAGAATTTACAACTTTCAAAGCTCTGTTTCGAGGCCATGGTGCCTAGATCTCTTCCTTCTTGTTCTTCTTACTCTATATATTCTTCTTCTTGTTCCCCTTTTCTCCCAATATCTCTTAAGTGCTCACCGTTTTGAGGTTTTGAGCAACAACCTCACATTAAACCATCAAAACAGCCCCTCTAAGACCTAATTTTTAAATCCTGTTGTACTGATTCCCCATCACCCTTAAAGAATATTCAGCAAAATCTAACTGTAATTCTTCTTTATAGCACTGAATTTCTTGAAGGTTTTGCATCAATTTTGCTTTTTGTCTTAAGTAATTTTGTAATCGAGAATCTCAAAAAATTCAAACTATGTATAATATACTTCATCAAACTTGAGTTTTAATGGTTAAAGTTGTGCTTTAAACCTAGAATCATGAATGCATGATGTTTGTATCTGGATGATATACTGAAGGTTTGGTGGTGAGATGATACTGATGGGTTTTTAAGTGAATTGTTATAGTTAGGTTCGATTGGGTTTTGATTAAGACGATTCGATGTTGCAGTTGATTCTAGTTTGATGAAAATTGGTCCAGATCTCAATATAGGCGATTAGAACTTGGCTTTTCTTTTTTCCCTTCCACACGGACATTGATTTACGAGAGCATTTCACTAACAAGTGTTGTGTGAGCTACTTTGTGTCTGTTAACTTATGTCTATATTGAGATCTGGACTAATTTTCCATTTTAAATATATAATATAATGCTGCATACACTAGTGCTTCTTGTGACACCCAAAAAGTGCTACTATAATATGACCACTAGCAATGATTATTTCATTGTTGATTAAATGATTTTCTTCAATTTTAAGATAGCTATTGCACTATGCCTCTCTAGGTGGAGTACTATGGGTCTCCAGTCAGTTTGAAGAGTATAGCTCAAATCAGCACTCCTGATGGAAGTTCTCTTCTGGTCCAGCCATACGATAAATCCAGGTACAACTTTCATAAACTAAAGTACATAGAATAATGTGGGAATTGTTGATAGAATGGGATCCTTGCCTCGTTTGTTCCTTTTCTGTCAATACAACACACGTGCAAGGAAGCAAGGCTGTGAATTCAACAGACTTCTCATTGGAAAATAAATTGAGTTAAATATAGTTTAGCTATATGATCCGTCGAATTTTCTGCTTGACCGCCTTTTCAGTGATCATGAGAATAGATATATTATTGCCCAACTGTGTTGACCAAAAAAATTGATATCTTGTCTTTTCAAGAATACCCGCTGTAACTATTTTCATTTGTATTTTTGGTGATCCATTTTAGTTGTTGATGCTCCATGGTTTCAGCTTAAAGGCTATAGAGAAGGCCATAGTTAACTCTGATCTTGGTTTAACTCCAAACAATGATGGAGATGTGATACGCTTGTCTCTCCCTCAACTGACATCTGACAGAAGGAAGGTATGTTTTTCACTAACTTGATATCTTGTCATGTGAAGATGAAGTATATTTCACAAAATTCACAATGACTGTCGAACTCTTGATTTTGCTTCTCTTTTGTTTATTGACAGGAATTGTCGAAAGTTGTGGCTAAACAGGCTGAGGAAGGGAAGGTACAACTGCATCTTTTGTAGGTGTTTTAAGAAAAAATAAACCCCCTAGCTTGTTGTAAACTCATGATTAAATAAGTTCTTGAGATTTTCACGGTCAATTATGGGTGAATAAGCTGGGGATAGGCAGAAAACCGCCACTTACCAGATCTCACCAAAAGGATACTTTTTAAATATATTGAAGTTTGAAAATTTTTGTTTTTAATTTAAAGTAAGTCTTTGATCATCCAAGAAATAGATTATCTGACCTAGTGTTGAGGACCATTAAATCGTTGTCAATAAATGACTTCATTATAAAACATGTGGTGAGGTGCTCATGGTTAATCTTTGGCCAGGGTATTGTTCAAATTACCTTAAGTCATTAAAATTACTTGAAGTCATGTATTTTTACTTAAAACTTGAATTCGCCTATTGGTGTGACTTTTGCGTTGTTACCCATACAAGCTTGTGCTCAGATTGATCAACCAGGTCAAAATTTTATATTGAACCCAAGTTGCTGATCCTGTCTTTTTAAACCTTCTTTTTAATGAATTTCCCTGATCTACCATATCTAGGTGGCATTGAGGAATATAAGGAGAGATGCCATAAAAGCATATGATAAACTTGAGAAGGTTTGAGCTTTAAACCCCCCCCCCCCCTCTTTCTTCTTCTTCTTTTTATTTTTTTTTTCTCTTCTCTTCTGCTATTTTCACCGGCTTTAGAATATACATTTAAAAATAAAAAAATAAAAAAATTTAGGATACTTGTCTTATCTTTTGCAGGAGAAAAAGCTGTCAGAAGATAATGTGAAAGATTTGTCAAATGATTTGCAGGTATGTAATTTAGTTGATGCTTACATTTTTGCAGTTCATCATCTTAGGGTGTGTTTGAATTTTCGAACCAATATTCCTGTTATAATGGCCTCTTTTGGCCAGCAGAATTGATTGTGCAATTTCCTTGGTGATAATGAGACGGATTTACTATTTAAATTGATCGGACATCACTATTGAGGTGATTTCTAGAGATTTCAGGTATCCGCTGCTCTCTGGAAGAGGTTAAATAGGTTCATCTCATAGATTACAGGAATTATTTTCCAGATATTTTGTTTGTTACTTGTGAGCACTATTTGGAATGTTGTGTATTGTAATTGGTAGTTGAAAGAAAATAACATATCATATTTCTCAAAAATGCATACCCTGTAGTTGGTCTTAAAAAAATAATTCTAGTGGGCATTAGGAGTTCTCTCTTGAGTTGCTTCCAGTCACACCCTTATGCACAGAGGATTTCTGTTTTCTTCCAAAGTTCTCCTTAATCCTTATCTTTTTCTTTTCTTTCTTATTATAAATGAAGGTGGCAGAATGCTTCTCCTTGAGTATTCAATTTGTCTGTATCTTTGTCTTTATGCAGAAAGTGATAGATGAGTATATGAAGAAGCTTGACGCAATCTACAAACAGAAAGAGAAGGTATTGCCACGGCAGTTAAACCCTTGGCATAGAAAGCAATGCATGATGATTTTAACATGGTGTTTTTCCCCTCATTTTTGGGTTAATGCATTTCATTCATGTGTCATGTACGAAAAATGGTTAGGCCTTACCACTCCATGGATTCTAGACAGGAGATCTCGACTGCGAAAGTTAAGAGTAGAAATTTGCTGTGCTTGGGTGTTCGTTCAGGTTCAGTTTATGTAGCTGAAGCTGGGTTACGCCCATTTACTGGGTTACACCCGTTTACTGATTTTGTTTGGTGGATATGGGTTGAGTTGTATATGTTCACATTTCATGACCTTATCAATGAACCTGATCCCATTCCATGACCCATGTATAAATCAGTTGGTTTGGGATGGGCTTGGGCTTCTGTTAATTGGGATGGCTTTGGGTGAGGTGTGTGGATTGGTTAGCAAGTGCAGCCACTATTTTAGTGTACCCAAACAGAAGAAGAAAGGGTGAAAATGGGAAAAAAAAGATTGAATGTTGAGGAAAGAAAAAGGTAGAATTTCTTTTTGACAGGCTGCAGATCTAACTCCATATTGGCTTATATTTGAAATGAAGATGAGTTTCTGTTTGGTTAGTGTGAGATTTAAGAGGAAATTAAAATTTGCGGTTTCCTAGGAAAGTTGTTGTTTACTATGAAATTGCAGGAAATAACTGGGGTTAAGATGCAGGATAAAAGGGCATCAATGGTCTTTTACTGTCATGAGAAAGTACAAAATTTATGCGTTTCAAACACATGAAAATTGTTACGTCACAGGAGTGATGCTACTTCACTCTAGAACTCCCATCCTAACTAATTGTAGCCTCAATGTCTGAAGAAAGAAAATGTAGAAAATCTTCTTGAGAAGCTGATTAACAAAACTCCATATCAGCTTGTAGTTATAAAGATGGGGAGGTTAAGAATTGTGTATAAACCATTCATGAATTTCAGTTAGTTACAAATATTATTATCTGCAGCTTCTCTTTTTGACTCAAATAGTCAGACGTCTAACATATATCCATCTTGTGCTTGTCTTTCAGGAGTTGCTGAAAGTTTAATGACTTTTTGTATGCAACTGTAAATGAGTGAGCTTCCTCCTGGTGAACCTCAAAATTAGTTTTTTCATGCAATCTTGTCACATTTTTGTTTTCATATCTTTAAGCAATGTTTGTTTTTCCCTCTTTTTTTTTTTTTTTTTTTTGGGGAGAAATGTGAAGGGATAGAAGATGAAACAGTCAAACAGATTCCTCTCTTTTAAGATTAATTGAACTGTTTCTTTGGCCCAAGGGTACCGGTGTTGTAGTTTGCTGAACTATACTGCCAACATGAGAAATAAAAAATCTCATTATTCTTCACAATTTAATAAAAACAATGCTAGCCCCATTCATTCCCCACTTTTATATCATTGTGTCTAATTGCCTTTCGGGTGGATTTTTCTACATCTGAAATTTAAAGATGTAAGGTGCCACCTGATTAATTCACTTACCTGCATTGCAATTGGAGCAAGGGAAAACACATATAAGACAGCGTGGGATGTGCTGCTCTCCACATGAAAGGCTCAAGTATATATTCTTGCCAGGAGCTTGTCTTGGCAACATAATATTTATTCCTAGAACCCCGTGATATGAGTAATGATGCTTTCAATTTGATGGGTAAATGGATAAATGACTCGAGGATGAAGCCACTTATAAAAATCTCACGGAGACCCAAAGAACGCACATGAGCATCCGTCCATGGCCACCAGAATATATTCTCAATATTTAGAGACAGCTGATAATTCGAAGAAACCTTTTTAGCATCTGATGAAGAAGCACTTCTTTGTGGAAAAGAAGCATCACAGGTATCTTTTTCTTCGAAACACTCCAAAAAAAGTACATTGGTAGTGGTCCAAGAATTGAAATATATTGCCCATGCTTGGAGTTTCATGATTGTAACTTTCTTGTTTGTTGGAATGTTTCTGATGAATTTTTCTTTCTTAATTGCAATTTTTATGATGTCGGCTTTTGTTGTAGGGTTGGAACTCTTGTGAGTTGGGCATGAACTGTCCCAGTCACATAGTTGGTTGATCCCAGCAAGAGTACACAACAAAATTGTAGGAAGTTTTGGAGTTGTCTATGCCATGTCCCTGACATTAACAAGGAACAACAAGCAAGAGCTAGGTGAAGCTGGAGTCTCATCATCTAGGGATCATTCTTGGAATTATGGCATCAAATTGGGTCCCAGCCATGCTTGCCTTGGCTGGAATACTGGATGAATTCCTGCAATATTTGGTTAGTTTTTACTTTTTACTGCTTTGTTGTTGTTGATGTATCATCATTGCAGTTGCAGCAAAGTTGGTTGGAAACAACCTCTTGGACACTTCCCAGGATCAAAGAATGAAAAGTCTCTTAGGAAACCTCCAAAAGACCAAAAGCACCACAGTAAAGAGGACCAGATATAGGTGTAGCATTGCTTTGGGTAGGGACAGTAAGAAGAGCTAAGGTACTAGGATTTAGCTTGAGATTGGCTCCATAAAAAGTCCCCACTTTGCTAGCACGATATACTAGCTAAGTTTAAACTTTATTTTTGAGTTCATTAGATTATTCAGAAAACAAATAGAGCCATAACTTCATTAATACCTTAAAGAGTAAGGCTAGATGAACTAAATTTTAGATCAAAATTTTCAAACTAAATGATGTGTCAGAATAATAAAGTCTCGATTTTTGTGCATTTCAAAAATGCACAAAAATAGAGAAGATATCATTCTCCCTAATATTTATGACAATAGGCATAACATTGCCTTGTCAATAAGATAAAATTTCCTGTCAATTGCCATGTCAATTTGTTGCGTGTAATGACATGATGCCAAATCATCCCACGTCAAAATTATTGTGCTGTCATGATAGAGGGGATTCTCATAAACGTATTTTTTGCTTTGCTAATGATAGAGGAATTTTTTTGTTCATATATTCAAGACAACACGTTTATCCATTCAATGATATACGTATTTTTTGCTTTGCTAATGATAGAGGAATTTTTTTTTCCCAAGTGACAGTCATCAAGAGGGTGATTCTCATCAAGTTTGCCCATGAATTATAAATGTGCTTGGAATTATTAATTTTTTTATTTTTTATTTTTTATAATGAGAAGTCGTAAAAATAGAGGAAGAAACGTAATCGATTTTAATGATTTCAAATATTTTAATGACAATATTTCTCATAGTTGAAGAAAGAAAAATAAAAACGTACTTTAATGAAGTATGCATAGGTTCGTTTGGATAAGCTAATTAATACTTTCAATCTTTTTTTACTTAAAAAAAAATGACAATTTAAGTATTCAAAGATTATTGTAACTACCAAAATTTTGCACTATAAAAAATTTATCTTCTTTTTTTTTTTAAAATAATAAATAGGAAGTAGAAATTTATCCAAACAAACCCTAGACAGTAAAAAATTTGTGCTACTGCAATTTTTCAACTTTTGAAAGTAGCTGTCAAAACTTAATATTATAAATTTCTGTCAAATATTTCCATTTTTTTTTTTTTTTTAATATTTGAAGTAAAAATAGTAGAAATGATCTAGTAAAATAATCCCTTACTTTATTAAGTGAGGAAGCATTATGTGGCTTTCAGATGATGGCCACGTATTGAGATCTAAAGGTTTAAGGAGTGTCTCCTTTTAACTTACTTTCCTCACTTACTAGATCACTTCTGAAAAAATGAAAATAGTGATCAACGGATTCAGCTTCAGCAGCAGCAGCAACGAGCAGTGACTGCTCCAACAACTAACAGCCGGCCTTCCTCCTCCATTGCTACAAAGTTCCCAAACAATCCCTCTGCTTGCTCACAAACTCCCATCCAAACCAACAGTTCTGCCTAATCCCCACAAAGGAAAAACTCAACAAGAACCCCTGCAAAATCAAAACTCCAATGTGTAATCTCAACTGGGATCCTCCCACTGCTGCAGCCCTGCAGCTGCGTTCAAATTTTGAATGGATGGTGGGTTTTATCTTTTTTTTGGGGGGGTCTATTTTTGCAAACCCATTTTGCTTCCTTGTCTTTCTTCTGTGTTACTCACTGAGGAGATGAGACAATTTGATTCTCTGCTGGCAGCTTGGGAAGAGGTGAAACAATTAATTTGATTGGTTTTAATGTATAAATATGATAAATGTCTGGCATCAAAAGCTATTACTCTCAAACTAATTGTTATTTTTTTAAACATTAATATGCAATTGTGGTTCAATTTGGGGATGTTGAAGGTGAATGGTGACCATTGAGATGTATATGTTGTTGTAAAACAGAGCAAGAAATTTGAATGAAGTTGGATGAGGGTAATGCTGTAAGCAACCGATCTTATTGGCCTTATTAGCACTAGGTTTTATCTATTGGGTTTGAGTAGACTCGAATTTGGCAATGACTTAATATCCCATTTTCCCTAAAATTCATCCACCACTCAATGCACTTCGTTGGTCCATGTCAAACCATTCACCAACTATTTTGCTTTCACCAATTTAAGAAACAAAGATAGGGTTTGTTACTCCGGCCATGGGATGGGGGTACAATTTGATGGTCTAAATAAATATATTTTAAAAAGAAAAGACCAATTTTTGAGCGCAGTACTGCAAACACGAATTTCTCCCACCACAAATTATGAAGTATACTCTTCTGCTTCGATATTGAGATTTGTTGTTGATCTGACAATTGTTTTGCTTCGGATATTGGGATTTGTTGTTGATCTGACAATTGATCAACAGTTGTTGATCATGACTTAGATAGCCAACACATCATCAATTGCGGAAAACGTACCGCCCAAGTTCAATGGTAGCATTGTCTTTTTTCACCCTTTTGATCCTGTTTAAGTATTAAGGACCATTCTAAATTACAAATTACATGATAATAAGTATACACCCTTTTAATATCTTAGGGTTTTAAGCCGCGCCTTGGATTTATCATACCCAATTAATGACAGTCAAGATAACATAATCACACTTGTCTTGGCCAAATGGTATTTTGAAGCCATTCGCTACACCGAAAGAAAAGACCCATACTGTATAATTTACTACAACTGAAATCAGATCTTGGAAATTTTAAAAGGTTTCTCATGAATTTATTTTCAACAAACTGATTGTCACAAAATATCCAGAACAGACCAACTAATCATTAGCTTATGAACAAAGCACCTCAGCAGAAATTTTGAAACACAGTAAAGAATGCCTTTTGAGTCACATCCCAGTAATTTCAAACTGTGATTCTTCAACATATTTTCAAAGATGATTTTACTACTTTTGAAGGAGAGAGGCCAAGTTGAGATCAATGTCTTCTTTTGCTTTTCTATCAAATGGTTCCTCACCTATATATAGATCAAAAAGCGACCGGCACAGGAGTTTGCTCTGGATACTTCCTACCTCCTTTCCATCAACTACATAAATTTAGTAAGAATTAGAAATTCGAAAGATTAAACGTAATGCTGTAACAATATGATAAATAAGAAAGGACGAGCTAAAAACAAGATCTTTTATTCATTTCAAACTGTGAGATATAACTTTGCTAAGAACCTAAATTTTCCTACATGAAAGCTAAGAATTAGCCTCTACTTACTTATCCTCCAAAAAGTTGGGGAACTTGCATTGTCTTGAATATATGAACAGTTCAAGTAATTTCAAAATCCCAATGAATTATGTCGAATTACATAAAGCTTATAAATGTGTGTTTAATAAGGATGTGGTATCCACAAAATGAATATTGAAGATACGGGATTCTTCATCAGCATATTGTATCTCCTCTAAAATGTTAATCAACAATTTTCCCCATTCTTTTACTTTAAGGTGGAGCCCCGTGATATGACTAAAAGTATTTTTATTAGTTCAATATAAATTTAAGGAGAGATGTATCTATCATTTTAAGATTTCAATAAATGACTGGCATTCCTATTTTTTAATTACTAGTTTGATAATTTTGACGGTAACTTTATTGACATAATAATTTTTTCAATCAAACACTGCAAAAGTCATACTATATGTGCTTTCTAGACTCGTAAGAGAAAGAATGATAATGTCATAATAGGCACCCTGTGGTCCTTGTTCAGAATTTATTTGATAAGTCATGTGGTTCAAACAGCTCGGCAATTGTGTGATCAACTCAGTTTACTGAGAGTCATCAAGTATAAAAGCCAGAGCTGAAGTGAAAATTATTGCACCAATAGGAGCAAAGAAGAGATGAATGCTTTATACAGAATAAAAGGAAATAACTGTCTGTTGTGTAATAATTTTGTAAACTGGAAATCAAATGAATTAAAAGAAAATGTCATCTTACTTGTTGTGCGAAGTACATGGCCCCGTTCCCTTGAGAGATCTATCACAGATCCCCGTGGTATTTTATATTCATCTCTAAACTGGGAAGTGAACCTAAAACAAATACAAAAATATGTTACATTTGCCTTATCAATTGAAAATTTAAACAATTGGCTTTTGTTAAATCACCAATTCAAATAAAATTTCTCATAATTCCATTAAAAAACCACACCTGCTGCAACTCTACGAACAGAGATGAAAGAGGAAAATGTAGTAAAGAGATGATAGTGAAGGGCTGAAAGAATGAGATGCAAGTGACAGCAAAAAAATGATAGGTGCCATAGATACTGAATCCATCAATATTTACAAGCCATATGGTAGAGATACTAGTGGCCAAAAGAATGATTTACCTCTGAAGCAACTCTTTGTTATCTGAACCCCCGAACTTTTGGAGTCTGCTTCCTACAGATTCCTCAAAAGCACTGCGTACAGAACTAATGCTAAGTCTGCCATAGACTATTTGAAGTCTAACAGTCATACATATATCATTTTCCATGAGATCTTCATTGAACTCCTTGTTTTCCTTCAATTCAGAAATGGAAAATCTTCCATATTTCTCACTCAGCAATTTTTTTACGTCACTATCATCAGCATAAACACCTGTAAAAATGATATAGCTATAATGGAGAATCTAACAAAGTAATGTTGTGCATGAGTTCAATAGCGATAATATTATTGATTATATAGATTGAAAACTGTGCATGATATGAGTCTTAGTAGTATTAGCAGACCAGGGCTTCTATTATAAGGTGCACCTTATGCAACTTTGCGTAAGGTCACCTCTATGAGGCCAAATGCAGATCATATTTTGAAAAACTGACCGTTGGATTAGATGAACTACTTCTGAATTTCATGTTGGCCAAAAATCACACTGATCCAACGGTCAGTTTCTGAAATATGTCACAGTGAACAATTGTGACTTTTTTGTCCTTTAAAACGTTACCAGTTTTTTCAGAAACTGACCGTTGGATCACTTTGATTTTTGGTAAACATGAAATTCATTTGCAGTTCATCTAATTCAACGGTCATTTTTCAAAATATTATCTTCATTTGGCCCTATAGAGGTCACCTCACTCAAAATTGCATATGATGTATTTATAATAGAAGCCCTGGTTAGCAGACAGGATGTCAGATATTACAGTACAAGCAGGATTTACAAAGCAAGGTAATTGAATAAGTTATTGTAGAGCTGGAACAATGTCCAAAAGAAGAGGAATTGGTCATAGTGGAGTTTGTATTCCTATGTCACCAACTAAAACAAACCATGATCCAATCGTCATAACCTCATCAAATTTGTTTTGCTGGTTTTTCTCTCGTCCCTAATCAAGGTTCATCCGTTCATTATTGCAAAACTGAAATGGGTTGGACTTATTCTCGCAATTTCTCATATAAAAATGTGTCAGTTTTCACACTATAAGCACGCATGTGTGCTAGCCTCTTGCAGTACCCTTGCACAACATGAAATCTGCTTAGGAGACATGACAGATTTGCTTGGTTAGTACAAATTTCTTCACTCTTCTTTGGTGTTGCAACTGGATAGCGTTGAATTGGAAGGAGGGGGGAGGGCGGGGACTAGTACAGGTGGAATCCTTTTTACATGGAAATAAATTTAAACCATGGAGTCTTTTAATGAAAAACATTAGGCCCCAAGTGTTCATGCAAAATAAACAAACTACTACAAATATTATGGAATATCTTGAAATAGATCACTCGACTTTCCTTTTGATAATGTGGCCAACATGGGTCACCTACAAGGATTAAATGTTAAAAAAAGGTCTCAACCTTGGGACTACTTCAAATTGATAAGGGCAAAGTCCCCAGTGGAAACGTAGGAGGGGGGCACAAAGCAGCAAATTGAGCTAACAAAGATCAAAAATGAAGAAATTTTACATTCTTATATCCTTACCATCTAAATGAGAAATGTATTACTTTATGAGAATTTTATGTTTATTTGGAAGTTCAATTACGAGTTAGGAAACATTTTCTCCCTCATAAATTTACATCTACATTGCATCTAATGTCAATAAATTCACTACCAGCCATCTACCTCTGAATTTTCATGAAAGATCAATAGTCTTGTAACACAGCATGCATCATCCTATTGCAATCAACAAACACAGTTTCTGCAATTGTAAAAATCAAAATTCTCTTTCGAATCTCATAATTCACCAAACCATCTGGATAAATCAAACCAAAACGATTTTTTCAAAGCAAAAACTTCTTTCTAATTATGAGTACAACACGAATTAACATTAACACAAGGAAAAAAAAAAAAAAAAATTCTAATTATCAATATAAAAACAGCAACGAAGTGCTGTTAACAGAGCATAACTATACCCCCAGTTTCAAGTGTACAAAGTTCAATACCCACATTAATACAAGTCCAAATTCAACATAATATGTAACAAAAACTTCAAAAGAAAAAGAAAAAGAAAATGCAATACCGAAGGCGTAAACATCGATGTTTTTCAATCCCAATACGCTCTTTTTCCGCAACCCAACCCCGACAAGTTGCCGGGAATCGTTCAGAATTGAAGGAAACGAAGCCCCAGTTCTCGACTCGACGACCGGAGATGAATTATCAGCTAGAGAGAGAGAAGCCCAGATGGGAGAAGAATGGTTTGTGGGTGAGAAGTTGGAGAAAATGAATTTTAATGCGTTTTGGAAAAATGGGTGTTTCTGGTTCTCGGAATTCTGGGAGATAGCAACGCCGCCGGCGACTAATCCGGCACCGGAGAATGCGGCGACGGCGCATGCCATTGTGGTGGCGGAGAAGGAGCGAGAGTGGGCGTGGGAGCAGGTGTTGGGGAGTTTTGAGGGCTGAGAAAACAAGAATGGGAAGCGCAGAGAAACCATGGTGTGCCAGGCTGAGTGTGGAAAATGGGAAGTAGATGAGTGTTATTATAGTTCGAAAGTGGCATGTGACATGCACGTGATATGTGGTAATTTTTTTTTTTTTTTTTCAAGGGAAAAATACATTTTAACACATTATGCCCTTGATTTTAATTGTTACACATAGTCCCCTATAGTTTGAAAAGTTGATAAATAACACCTTTACGTTTATTGTCTGACCGTGGAACAAACAAGTAATGATTAACAGACTTATTCCCGATTGTAGAAACTAGATTCTCCATTACTACATCTGTCCGTCTTTCTGTAATTTCACTTTTAATTCTTCATTACTAGGATCGTATTGATGGTTTATGAACCAATAATATATCTGTCAACTATTAATTATCTGTTCTACTTTGATCAATGGATGTAAGGCTGTTATTTGTCACATTTTGAAACTATAGGCAGTCAATGTGTTGCAATTAAAATCATAGAAAGACAATATCTAACACGCAATAGTTCATAGAGATAAAATGTCTTTTTTTCCTTTTTTTTTCAATTGATGGTGAAACTTGGGTTGGGCAAATTGAAATGTGGTTGATCAAACCCAACTTTATGAAGGGTTTGGATTGGAAATGTTCAAGATTAGGTTTGTTTTGGTTGTGAAATTGGGTGATATTTCGAGGTATATGAGTTTAGGTTGGCTTTGGGTTCATATTTCAGGGTAAATTTGATTTGGTCTGAATATTAATGATTGTTTTTTTTATAGTTATATTTGGTTGTAAGGAAAGCTATATGGGCAAATGAAATGGAGGAAAGTAAAAAATAAAAAGATAAAAGAAAAGATATTTGATGAAACTTTTTAATTTACAGGAAAAATTAAAAGAGAATAGAAGTGATAGCTTTTTCCTATTAAAAATGCAGGATGCCTCTTGTGGAAAATATTTTTTTAAAAGAGTTAGTGGTGACATTCATAACTTTTCCATACTTTTCTCTAATAACCAAACAACTAAAAATTGAGTCATTTTTATTTTCCTTTCATTTTTCTATTATTTTTTTTTCCAAACCTTTCATTTTTCTTGTAATTAAACGAAATATGTTTCTAGAGTGTAGTTTAGTTCTAGTTGGATGGATTTAAATTTCATTATGTGTCACTAGTTAGTTATCATAAGAGTACTTTTAATAGAAGTGTTAATATGAGTTGCCATTACCAAAATTTTGCACCGACCCGTATAACTTGTTCCAATAGAATGCCATTTGGAGTGTCAAATTTTGACAATCTGGTCCCAAATTTGACACTTCAAATAGTACTTGCAATTCGTACCACATCATATTTTTTCTTAAAAAATGTGAGAAATGTCAAAATATAACATTAATGCATTAAAATAGGAACTGTTTACTGTGCCCAGTCATCCACTTCTTCCTTGATATTGACTTAATCAACTACTTCACATGACTTTTAATCCTCATCTGATTATACCTTCTTATGGGTTGGGTCTTGGCCATTTTTAATTCTAATCCACTTCACATATTGGGCTTTCATTCATAGTGGCCCAATTAAGTCTTCTTTGAATTACCCAACTTCTTTCTTCAAAGCCCATAATTTATTTGCGGCCCAATTGAAGGTAAGGACGTCCTTATAACATTGGAGCTATATAAATCTATATATTATAATTCATATGGGTTTGATTAATATTAGTTGATTCCACACACCCTTAAAAATGCTAGTCAATGAAAAGGGAAGACAACCCTCATTCCTATTTGATCTGGCCTAATCGGGTAATAACTTGCACTTTACTGGTTGGCATTAGGGGTGTGCGCGGGTCGGGTGAGGGCGGGTGGAGGGTAAAACCGCCAACCAACCCCCCTTGGCGGGTGGCTAATTCTCCCACCCGCCAACCAACCCGCCTACTTCAATAACCGGCGGATTGGTTAAATATATGGCGGGTTTCAACCGGTGGGTTGGGCGGTTTGAGCGGGTGAAGCATTACTATTTTTTTTTTATAAACACCTAAAGTTCTTAAAATCTTTTTAACAAGCAAAAACACCTCAAACTTGTATATAACAACGCAATATTGTGTTATTTAGTAATTAAACTATAATCCAAACAATTCTTCCAATAGTAATAAACTAAAGTGCCAAAATAAATTGTCCTACAACAATAGAAGCTACTAACTAGATACATAATAATAAAGGTTTATTATTATTAAAAAATCTTACAAACTACCGTATGGTTTCACATTCAAAATTGAAAGAATATCAAATCAAATAAGTGCATATTCAAACTATCATATTAAACATCTCTAAAGAAATAAAAAACACTAACTTGCAAGCATATCCAATTAAGGGAAAATATAATATAGTAATACACTTTATTTTATATAAATATATTATTTATTTATATATAATTATTTGGCGGGTGGTGGCGGGTTTAGGGCGGGTTGTCACCTCTATACCCGCCAACCGACCCAACCCTCCAAAAATTAATCAAATCCACCCAACCCAACCCGCCTAACCATTGTAACCGCGGATTGCGGATGGGGTCGGGGTGGGTGGGGTCGGGTTCGGCGGGTTGGGCGGGTTTTTGCACACCCCTAGTTGGCATTAGACTTTATTGAGGTTTACTTTATGCAAAATTGGGTAAAGTAATTTTCGTAGGGCCAATTGTAGAACATGTTTTGAAATTAAAACCAAACATTGGATTATATACAATTTTTTATGAATTTCATGTTCGTCTAAAATTACAGAGAGTCAACGGTCGGTTTCAAAAAATGTTGCTGTGAAAGATTGTGACATTTTTAATCTTCAAAATATAACCATTTTTTCCTTGTATTTTTTTTTTCTTTCAGAAACCGGCCCGGATCACTGTGATTTTTGGTGAACATAAAATTCATAAGAAGTGTATTCAATCCAACAGCCAGATTTTCAAAATCTATTCTACATTTAGTTCTATGCAAATCATCTTTAATTAGGCAACTTTGCATAAGGTACATCTTATAACAGCATCTTGTGACATTTAAATGTGAAATTAGATTAACCAATATAAATTTATGCTCAACAGCATTGTACTTTTGTATTATTGGGCCAGTCCACTAATATGTCTAAAAAAATTTCAGAACCATATTACTCGTATATTTTAATAAAATAATTATATAATCATGCAGTGTAACAATATTAATTTAAACAAATGTATAGATTCAATTAGTGGCTATGTAGTTTGTAAAGTATTAAATGTTAGAATTGTATCTAACTCATATTTTCTAAAATCCTAGTTTGGTAGGATCAATATCAAGCAATGACCCATTTTTTTCTTTTACAGTCCGTTTGGATTGAGAGAATTGGGGAGAAGAGAAGAGAAGAGAAGAGAAATTTTTTAAAATTCTCTCGTTTGGATTGAGAGAGTTGGAGAGAAAGGGGAGGAGGGGGAGAGAAAGAGGAGAGAAAAGTGGTCTGATTTTGTTCTCTCCAAATCGGAGAGAAATGGAGAGAAGAGAAGAGAAAGGGAAGACATGAGGGGTGGTTTTACTATTTTGCCCCTTCTCTTCATTCTTTAACTTTTATTTTCCTTTTATGTAAGTAAGGGCAATATTGGAATTTACATCCTAAAATCTTCTCTTATCTTTTTTTATAAAGGTTATCCAAACATGATTGAGAGAAAGTCATTTAACTTTCTCCCCTCTCTATCCAAACAAGGTGGAGAGAAAATCATTTAACTTTCTCTTCTCTTCTCTTCTCTTCTCTTAATGAGTTTCTCTTCTCTTCTCTCCAACTCTCTCAATCCAAACATAGCCTTAAAGACAAAAATAGAAGAAGAAGAACTCTCCAAGAATAGAGAAAGGGCAGTAGAATGCAAAGAAGCTAATATGACATATCATGGAGGTTTTTAATTTCGGGTTACAGTATCTGGTTGTATAGCATTTTTGTTTTCTTAAATACTGCTTCCATTTTTAAATTTGGAGATTTAAACTCAAAACCTTTACCTTCTAAGACGGGAGAGACATCAATTATATAAGGGCCAATGCCAATTTCCAAATGAGTCGTTGCCATAATCTTAAGTTACTAGTTAATTACTACATTTTTGGAGAGTCTTTGCATACCTTATAGAACCCAAATATTGATATAAATGTGGAGATCGACCATGGACAGGGATGGCCAATAGATCGACACAAGCGCCTATGAGTGCCAATTTTCAAAAGACTAGTTAGATTTATTTATTTATTTTTTGTCAAAATACAATGTGGGAATTGTGAGACGCACGGGATACAAGTCCATAACTTAAAGCAAACACTTAAAACTCGCTAAAGACAAAAGTTGAACCCATTACCTCTTAGATGAGAGTCATGGGCCATGGCTAATTGGGTAACCCCAATTAAAAATCTTAAGACATTACATTTTGAAAAATCTTTGTACATCTTATAAAACTCATAATTCCATTTATGATATAAATGTAGTAAAGACGAGGGAGAGATGGCCAAAGGAAAGTATCAAGTTAGGGAGAGATGGCAAGAATATCCGCGCATTGGTTACCTTCCCTGAATATTTTTAATTTTTATGAATTACTTTTGTCATATATAAATAAAATATATTAAAAAAAATCATGAAATTTCACTAATATGCTTGTAAATATATTATCAATTTAGAATAAATACTACATAAAAAAAAATAATAAGCCTAATATCAATTTTCAGTTAAAGAATCAAGTGACTAATTGATAAAAGATTAAAAAGCATCACAAATAAAAATTATATGCTATTAATGTGTTTGAATTAAAATATACGAACGCAAAGCATAAAGTTAAGGAACCAAACTGTAATTTTTTTTATTTTTTTATGAGGCAAATTTATTTAAAAAAGTCTATTAAATCGTAAAATAGTACAATGCCACGTCTCGAATTGGCGGGTCAGAGTTGTAAAAAACGTGTCCACTTTCCATCCGCACTTCACCTGCTGGGCCTGTAACCTGTTGCTTGTTCTTTTGAGGCGGCAAGCTCTGCTCCCTCTGACTTAAAAATATCTCCTCTTCATGCCATTTATACCTTTGAATAATAAATGTGGAGAGTCCTATGGTGTAAGTACTCGTACCAAACTTTAAAAGAAAAAATAATCATACAAAGGAATAAAGTTAGGGCTTTGTCATTGTTTTGATATTAAAATTTTCTAAACACCCATATGGGTTAAAATTTTTAAATTTTCTAAACACCCATCTAAATTTTTTTAAAATTTTTTTTCATTGTTTTGACATAAAAATCTTCTAAATACCCATGTGGGTTAAATTTTTTTGACAAATTGACCGTTGGATAAGATACTTTTCTCATATATGTCATTTATATTAAAAAACACAGTGATCTAACGGTCAGATTTTAAGAAATCTCAATAAAAAAAACTGCAATATTTTTAATTATAATAATTTTTTATGGTGACAATTTTTAGAAACCAACCGATGGATCACTGTAATTTTTGGCATAAATGACATATATAATAAACGTATTTTATCCAAATTACATGGCAAGATCAGATGAGATCTCTATTATTTCTACTGATTAATGGAGAGGATTTGCTTGCAGTTGAGGAGTGAGTAGCATGGGATCACAACTCAAGGCATGAACAAAAAACAAAAGCGTGGACTCACTTCCCTCCCTCCTGGCTGTATCTCCGACGGACGCTCCCGAGCCATTCATTGTGAAAGTGATTTATTCTTCCAGTCGAGTACACTTATAAATATTATTTTAAATTGTAACTATTATTAAAATAAACTCTTTAAAATCCCTTCATACCAAAAAGCAAAAAAAACCATGTCCTCTCAATCAACCCTCTTCTTCCTTGGCCTCTCGCCTGCACTTCAGGGTTTATCACCATCGTCCTCCACGAGTCACCAACCAAGTTTTTTCGCAGGTGAGTTAATTAATGCTCTCGCTTATCTTAATATATCATTTGTTTTACCATGGTATGTTAAACGTGTATATATATATATATATATATATATATATATATATATACATGAATAGGTTCCTTTACTGCTTGCTAGTTTTACCATTATTTTTACTGTTAAAAACGCTATACGGCCGGAAATTTTAACCCGAAATTAAAAACTACATGATGTTTGATGTTTTGAGTATTTTAGTTATTTTTTTCGATAGATTCTATCTTTTTCACACACCACTCAAAGCATTACACATTATTCTGATTTTTAATTTCAGGTTAAAGTTTCTTGTTGTATAGCATTTTTCTTTTACTATATGTGGTCAAAATACAGTGTGGGTCTAATAGAAATTAGTGTATATATACATACAGTAATAGGTTTGTTTTTCAAAATTAGTTCAAGAACTGGCTAGAAATCACTTGAAGTTATTTTGTTGTACGTGTTGATTTGATATTTTCTTCTCTAAGTTTGATTGCTGAGAAAACATTGGAAAGTAAAATGGGAACTTAATTGGAGTTTTATTGCAGTATGTCGTTGAAGTGATGATTAAAGTTTCCGGCTTTTCTTATATACCTTTTCTTTTCTTTTCCAACAACTTCTTGGCAACCAAACAGAACATGGAGAGAGTTTTAGAGGTGGAAAATGTTCTTTTAGCAAAAAGCAGAATGATTTGATAAAAATAGAGAATTAATTTTATGTTACTTTTTGAATAAAGCACCTAGCCACCTCCTTTTAAGAAAAAGATAAGTAACTTTTCTTTAATGGAAATTACAAAAGACAACCTTTCCACTGTTATTTAATCTTACTTTAAAAAAAAAAAAAACCCTAATGTGTCACAGTTTTCAAATATAATTGATTTCTGCTTATGCTGTTCTAGACTTCTATTTTACTTTTGCTTTTTGTTTAAAAGCACAAATTGAAGCTATCCCAATCGGGCCTAAGGCTTGAGCTTATGCTTCTCATTTTACAACAACCTTTCCCCCCAGAAATTGTGTGAAAATGAGCACTTTTAATCTAATCATTTTACCAAAATTTACTGATGACGACAGTACCTTAATTTTACAATTTACAATGCTATAGTAAAAACTAATTTTAATATCACTATTGTTATTTTTACTTTTATTTTTTAAAATTCAATCTCTCTTTCTCTCTCTTACTTTTTTTTTTTTTTCTTTCGAAATTAATTAATTGGACCTTACTAGCAAAGGGTTGATTGTGTTATTATCAAATTTATAGGTGTTTGGACATGCAGTTGTGAGGACGAAAAGGTTGATATTGGTTTCCGTCTAAGATGCAATGCTTTATCCAAACCTCGCGCTCAAGGTACGAAGATATTTATTTGTATATGTATAGTTTAGAAAATGAATTGGAAGACTTGTTGAGAGAGAGAGAGAGAGAGATGTCTACCACTCATATGACTGAGATTTAACGACTATATAAGTGTTTGTTGATTTTACTAAAATCAGTAAATGTTGACTTTAGCAAAAGTTAGCATGACCTCATAGGTAATTGTGGGATGCATATTTTGAAAAACCGTATGTTGGATTAGGTACTCTTGTTAAGGATGTTACGTTTGCTAAAAACCATAGTGACCCGATTCCAGCATCTCGAAATACAGACTGTGAAAAATTCTGACCGTTGAAAACTGATACAATTTTTTTCAGTGACATATCTGAGAGACCGACCGTTGGATCACTGTGATTTTTGGCATGCGTAACATATATATGTATAGTATTTAATCCAACGTTCAATTTTCAAAATATGGATCCCACAATTAGGGATATTCACGGTCCGGTTCGGCTGATTTATGGCATACTATATGAAGCAAACCGTAAGTCTCGGTTTGCTAGAAAGGGGAACCATGGCTAACAAAAGGGGCTGGTGAAACCAAAGGTTCCGGTGCAGTTTTGGTTGGCTTGGATTGGTTGGTTGGGTCTGTTTAGTAGGCCCAAACAGGAAATTTTTTTTTTTTAAAAAAAATTCAAGACTTCATTGAACAATAGAAAGTCAGAAGCCAAACAATTAACCGAAAAATAATAATTAACTATGCATTTTAAGAAATTAGGACAATGAGTTTTGGGGTAAGAATAGATTCCTATTGTTTGGAAACAAAAAGTAATGGACTTAAACAGAACATACATAATCTTGAATTATAAAGAAAGCCTAAATGTTAGGGTTAGGGTTACATACCATAGAGAAGCTTGATGCCGGTGAGTCGAGACACTCTGGTGAGGGAGATGGAGGTGAGAAATAAGCTAAAAATCGAGAGATCGAGAGATGAGACTTTAAGAGGCCTGAGATGGATAGACGTTGACTTTATGTTGGGGACTTAAGGGAGGTGAGGGACACTAGAGAGAAGAAAGACAGTGGTGACTGGTGCGGCCGTGAGAGAGATCAAGAGATGGAGAGGCACCGTAAGGAAGATGGAGAGTGGAGAATGTCTTTTTCAGTGAGTTTTTTATGGTCTAAATTTTAAGATTTTACATTGGATTACCTTGATTGTTATCGGAAGTGACATCCGGAAGAAGAATATATAATCCATTGGTCAGTTTTTCAAAATATATATTTCAAAATTATTTATTAGTTTCATTCGTACATAACTTATGTAAACATATGCTTACTAGATTGAGACTATATATATATACACACACACACACATACACAGAAATGATCCTATTAGCATATGCTTATATAAGGTTATGTTAGTATGAAGCACATAGGTAATTGTGTGATTTATATTTTGAAAAATTGACTATTGGATTAGACACTGTACTTATGCATGTCAAGTGCGATAAAAATTACAGTAATCTGACCGTCGGCTTCTCATAAATGTCATCATTGAAAAAAACTGTCACGGCTATATTTTGAAATTCTGACATTGGATCGATCACCGTGATTGTTGGCATGCATTACATCCATAAATAATCTCATGCTTACATAACTTATCTAAGCATATGCTGACTAAATCGGGACTGCATATGATATAATCGGTCATGTGTGCAGAATGTAAACAAGTGCTTCAAAATGGTCTGCCAGCAGTGATAAAGTGGCCTAAGACTCTGGATGATGACATAGAAGGGGTAGCTCTTACAGTGATTTAATTTGAA
>JAESVK010000797.1:42109-53804 GCA_017140935.1 Hamamelis virginiana | reverse complement strand
AATCTAAAAGTCATTCGATCAAAGTATTTTTACTATTCATATCTTGAGCTCTAATTATGTTGTATTGCACACATGGGATGGACTCCACACATTTCATATAAAAGAGGCAATACACTGCCGGTGGTTAGAATAGTATTTGTCTATTTACAATTCATGCAGCTTAAAATTATCAAGGGCTAAGAAAGAAGGAAAGAATAAGAAGAAAAGAACTTTTTATTTATTTACAATCAATAATGAATGACGAAGAAATAAAGAAAAAATAAAAAAGAAAATCCATAATTATTTTTAATCAATATTAATGAAAGAAATCCAGTGAGTGTACATCCGGCCATGAATATATGGAGTCATAATAATGCTACTCAATCACCCATTTTAACCGCCCTTTATTTTTCACCCTATCGTACTAATCCTCATATGATTGAAGTAAGACGTGAGACCTGCATCCATGATCGAAACCCTGCTCTAGTACGTCATGGGATTGATGATACATCAAGGTGAAAAATAAAAAGGTAGTTAAAATGGATGGCTGAATAGCATTTTTGATCTAGCAGTGCCCACCACCAGGTGTGGGGACGTAGGTGCATGGATTAGGAGCAGGTCGTCGAACAGGAACTTGATCGTGACGAAACACCATCAAAGTGGCACCAGCTCTAGGCTTCATACCGTCCAAAGGCCTTGAGGCAGCTACAAGAGGTGTGGCAGCTGTAAAAATGAGAGCCATTAACATTAACACTTTTACAGCCATTAATGCAAGAGTTCCTTTCCAAAAATTCATTGATTTGTGCAGAAAGAACAACGATTGATAGTGTAATTAAAAGCTAATGAATAAGGGTTTACAAAGCTTGGTCGAAAGAAGAGATGGGTATAGTTGTGGTAAGGAAATGTGTTAGGGAAGATTGGGGCCGGTTTATATAAGGTGAGGGAAAATGTTGTACAGATTCAAGGAAAAGGAAGAGAAAGAGCCATTTATATATATATATAAAGTGAAGGTGTGTTAATTTTAATTTGTGTTTTTGGGGCAAGGAGTTGAAATGAGTGCCGACACTAGAACGTTAAAAATACGCTTGCCAAAAAAAAAAAAAAAATGTATGGAAGAAGTGGGCTTAAAAGTGACCGTGTCGATCCAAGTAGAGTTTTGGACAGCACGCAATGCAAATTAATTGCACATATATATATATATATGGTTTTTATAAGCAAATCTACTGCAGAGAAAGACAAAGGATCGACTATGACAATGGCGATTTCACAGATGGGGCTCACGCGTTTCGATGATTATGAAATGTTTCGACGTAAATGTTTGTAAGTTTCATACGGTCCAAAAATTTCCAATGTTTTTGTGTATATATATATATATATATACAAAATGTCCTTTATTAGTAGATGCTGATTATTGCGAAAGTCAACATGAAGCTTATAAGGAATTGTAGGGTGTATATTTTGAAAAATCGACTGTTGGATTGGATATTATACATATGGATGTCACGTCTACTAAAAATTACAGTGATATGATGTCGATATACAAATTATGTACCATCTTTTTTTCAAGAAGTTCATTGTTCTTGTGAGTTACACAACAATAGGAGGTAACTCTCTCCTTTCCTTAAACTCTCTCTATCCCGATGAAAGCAGGACTCAAATCTTTATCTCTAGACATGCGAATTACCATTAAAAATTATAAAATGTCAATTAATACTCGTGTTTTGTGAAGCAAGTTCCAGGTAGGTCTAAGGTGATTAGTTTAAGCTAGCTAGGACGTGGACATCATCATTCATATTTTAAACTTCTGAGTAAATACCGTCACAACTTTGTTGCAATATTCTGTAGGTATATATACAAGCCCCGTAAGGTCAACTATTGTCCATTAGTTTCTTGATTTATTTCAAAGATGTGCAAATATCGAATATGAAAAGAAAAAAATATGATTCTATTGTCACCCACCCATATTACTAGTGGTACATACCCACCAATCTATAAATTTTTTATTACTATTGTACCAACATATAAATTTACTATTAAGGGTAATATTAGATAAATAAAATAAGTTAAAATAAATCATATTATTTCACACATCCACCTTTTTTTTCTCACATTCATATATTTGTGGATTAACGATTCCAATGAAAATATAAATTTTTTAAGTATGATTCACTTTTTTTAAGTTGTTTTAATTGTAAGTTCGTGATTTTATTCAGCTCTGCGATATTGAATATCAATCAATATTTAGATAGGAGTAATTAAACATATCTCTATGTTCAGTCACCCCAACCGAACATATAAAAATGTTCAGCAGTGGATGTTGAACATTATATAATCTTCAATAGGCTCTAGTAGAATATCTTCCTATGTTCAACAGTCATCAACCTAACATATTAGAATATTTAGCACACTAATTAGTTAGAACATATTAAAGAAAGATTGGCCTACTTTCTCTTCATGGAGTGAAGAAAGTAAGCTCGTTTGTTAGATGAATGGCAGAATGGTTGGGCTACTCTTTTCATGGAGTGAAAAAAACAAGCTCCTCTTTTGATGGAAATTAAAATAATAATAAAAAAATTGACTTTTTTGGTATTAAGTGGGTGTAAAGAGAAACTTATGATTAAAGATTGGTTAAGTTGAGATTAGTTTAGGTATTATAGAGGATGTAGGTAGCAAAAATTATATTTTATAATTTTATCAGGCATAGGTAACAAGTGAGTGCCGGTAACGATAAGGATGAGTCACAATAGAATCACCAAAAAAGAAAAAAAAATGGACTTTCCAGAAAAGCTATGCCAAGGGCAAACAAAACGCGCCTTTTTGACACGGAAATGAGCCACAGCGGCAGCAAAACGTTGTAAAAAGTTAGCCGTCTAATCTTCGTTGTAGATATAAATAAAATAAAATGACAATGATTAAAAAGCTTAAAGCTACACTTGGGGCCCAGGGGCCAAGACGAGGAAAATACCCAAAAATCTTAACAAATCTTACTCCAATTCCTTTCACCAAATCCACTTCTACAAACATAATCAAATCCCAAAACTATATAGCCACGAATACCTTTATGGCTTTACAAAAGGTGAAATGTTTTAGTCAGCTATAGCTGATTTTAATTAAAGTTAGTTAAAACTTTTTATAATAAATTATACATTAAGTGAAAAGAAATCCAATGATTCAGATTTCTTAGTTGATTTTAATAAAATTAGCTATAGCTGATTGGTTCGAAGATTATTTATTTTCTATTATTAAACTATCAAAGATCGATGTTGGGAATTTAGTTGATAGAAATCCCCGTGCAAACTCGTGGGGGTGGTGTAGCCCTGTCCAATCCGCTGCCTGAGATTTCCTATAGTACACTTTATTTATTTGTTTATTTTTTTCTATCTGCAGGAATAACTTGGCTAAATTTCTAATATATATATATGAACGATTTTGTAAGAACGTCCTTATGCTCTTATCGTAAGGAAATTTTCATTAGGAGATGTATTTTTAAAAAATCGACCGTTGGATTAGATAATATTTATATGTGTGTCATGTCTGCCAAAAATCAAAGTAATCCAATGGTTGGTTTTTAAAATACAAACATTTAAACAACTTTGATAGCATATACTGGTAAATACTGTCAAAGCGTTTCACGGACTGTATTTTGAAAACCAATTATCGGATTAGTGTGATTTTTGACAGACATAACATTCATAAAAAGATTATATAATCTAACGGTCAATTTTTTAAAATATCATTCTTATGTCTTCCAGAAGAGACAAGATCCTTTTATATATATATAAAGCATCAGTGACTCATCCAATTGTAAAGAACTAGTGTCTTGTGGGTTTAACTATATATCAAAGCAAAACTTTCCGAAGAAACAAACAAGTAGGTCAAGGGGTGGGGCCGAAGAAGAAACGATTAAGCGCTAGCTAGAAAGACAAATGGAGAGCAGAAAAAGGCTCTCAATTGAAGGTTTAATTAAACCGTAAATTTAATAAAATATTTTATGACTCCTTAATTGTTAAAATGCTGACTAACACTTAGATAAAAATGGTATGCAATTTGAACGAAGTATTGATTAATTACCATGATCAAACAAGAGACTCTGCCAAAATATTGCTCTTCCGATCCAGTACGTATACTTTTCCAAATGCCATAAACAAATTAAAATGATAACGTAATTGTTGATATTAGTAGCCGGATATTTATTTAGTTAAACCTTTTTTTTTTTTTTTTTTTTTTTACATGATTTAAGTGAGATTACATGGGGTCGTCCGACTTAATTGCAATATTATATACTAAGTTTAATATAAATTAAGTTTTGTTTTTGGTGGTGGTGTCAGCGGATTGGGCAGATCGGGGGGCCAACCTGTTAAGAAAATTGGCAAACGGGCTATCGGGTCGAATTGGACTTGGCCCGTTAAGCTATCGGGCCAGTCCAATAAGAAAAAAAAAAGCTTGTCCAATCCAGTTTATTAGACTGATCCACTACTGTAATGGGCCGGATTTGGCTAATGGATCGAATTGGATCAGTCTAATGGACTGGGCCAGATCGGGCTAATTGACTAATGGATCGAACTAACGGATAGGGCTAATGGGCTAATTGATCGGACTAACTTTTTTTTTTTTTTTTTTTTCAATTTTAACGAACTAATGGATCGGGCCAAACGGGTTATTACACAGGCTAGTGGGCGGATCGGATCGAATCAGATCGGGCTATTGGATCAATTCGGGCCGCGAATCGAACTCGGATCGGGCTGGCCCATTGGACAAAAAACCTTAGTCCAGTCCAGTCCATTTACTATGGATCATATCAGCTCACTCCATTAGTTATCGGATGGGTCAACGGGCGAAATGGGCGGCCCATCCATTTTGACACCACTAGTTTTTGGTAAGCAAATTGAGTTTTGTTAAGGGCCTTGTTATTGCAACCCCTCCCAACTATTAGTCCACCCCAATCATTTGTGATTTTTTACCGTTTTATGAAAGAATACATTGTTTTTAAGAAAACTAGTCGCATTGTCCACTAGAAAACATCATTTTGAACAACTTTGTAGAAGAAAGTTTTTCCAAAATCTATCATTTAAGTAGACTTTTTGACTATTTATTATTTTTACAAAATATTTCGTAAAAAATACCAAAAAGTTTACTTAAATGATAGATTTTGGAAAAACTTTCTTCTAATATAAGTAGACCTAATATTGGACTAAGCAACCCTTGGGTGTCAATATATTTGTCCATACTGTAAGTAGACCTAATATAAGTTATTAAAGCACCTGAACGTTGCCGAACTGTTTCAGATTTATTGTTTAACGTTGTCGGACTGTTTCAGGTTGCCGGAATGTGACGTTGCCGGACTCTTTCCCGTTGTGGGGAGGTGAGAGAGAGAGAGTAGAAGGGAGAGAGAGAAGTGAGTCAGTCGTGAGAGAAGGGGGATGAGAAAGAGAGAAGAGGCGTGTTGGGTCATAGGTGAAAGAAAAGCTGCATTTTCTGCATCTCAATAAATGCACCTTGAATGATTGAAATGTCAGCATTAACAAATCGGCCATCTCCTTTGAACCGGGTTTAACCCCTTCTCTCCAGCTGTCTGATTTCATTTAATTCAATCTAATGGCATCAAAGCCAAGTCCGCACATTGCCAAAAAACGGACGTCCTCATAAGAAACCCACTGCGTGTGTGTGTATATATATATAACTTGTCCATTTGAATAATTATACCTTCATAAGTACCTTTATGGATATGGTTAGAAGATTAGTTATTATTTACTAAACCTTCCAAAGAAACAAACAATGATTGATTCACTGGGGTAATGATCAATTTGATTATTTGCTGACCCTTTCTGGTTAAATTAATGCTGACTAACACGTACTTGGATCAAAATTGTGTGCAATTCGAATAAAGGATCAATTAGCATAATCAAACAGGATATTCTGCCAAAATATTGATCTAAACAAATTTAAATGATTAATTAGTGCATCAATTGAACAAATCGTTGTAATTTCCAAAATAATACATTTTCTAAGAGCCGCATATTCGATCTTCTTGCCAATTAATTGATGATTACAATATCGAATAGCCGCGTTGAATATTTCATTTTAGCCACATATATATGTTTGCAATTGAGATCATTCAATTCTGATTCTTCAACATAGCTCCATCTCTTATATTAATTTTCAGATTTTTTTTTTTTTTTATAAATTAAACCATTTTTTTTTTATATAACTTAATAGATCTAGTGAGAGACTATATGGGGTGGGAAAACTGGATTGGTGAAGCTGCTTAATTACCGTATATGATATGTATTGGAACTAGATAATATACAAATATTACCTCTATAATTTATAATAGATATATTACCTCAAATAATATTGTGAACCACTATGAAAAGTGAAGAACGGCGAAGTTGAGACGTTGACTAGATCGCTCTGTTTAAAACGGTTCGTGCCATTACGGATTATATCTAATGCAGTAATTTACAAGCACACTGTCTCTATGATTCAACAGTCTAGCCACTTGCTATTAACTTCTCAAAGTCTGTACTATTATAAGAAGTATATATGAAGCTCCACACAATACCTTATTTTGTCCAATACACTCATAGAAAATAAACTCAGAAGGAAGACAATAAATGAAGAAAGGATATGTAGGAGAGTATGTGTTTATGAGTATGTAAAAATAGCTTTGAATAGTCATCTATATATAAGTATGGAAATTTATAACTTATGATATGAAATTAAAATTCCATCCTAATACCAATGAAGATTATGTAGGCTTATGAAATTCAACTGAAGGTTGATAATTAAAATTACATGTCAATTAGGAAAGGATCAAATCCTTTTTAAGTAAACTTTTTTCTCTAAATTGTACAGAACTTAACGAAACAGTTGCCTCTGACTTCTCGACGGAACCGGAAATATACATCAATGTTTCTCAGCCCTTTTCTCGACCCTCACCGGAAAACCGCCTTCCATTTTCGAAGTCAAGTACGAAATATAAACCGGCTCGAAACCGTCCTCCACCGCCGGTACCACCCTGAACCGCCGCAGAACGCCGGCAACCACCCTCTTCATTTGCAAGAATGCCATATCCTTTCCTAGACAAATCCTGGGTCCAGCTTGAAACACTGGATAACTGTACGGATCTCTTCCCACGAAGCACCATTTTCCGGCAGCCGGATCTCTCTCCAGCCACCTCTCCGGCCGGAATTCTGGCCAGTTCGACCCCCACAACTCCTCCAACCTCCCCATTGCATAAGGAAAATACGTCACCCTCATACCCTTCTTCACCACAGTACCGTCCGGCAAAACGTCGTCGTCGATGGCTTCTTTAGTGTCGACGGGAACCGGAGGATAAAGTCTCATGCTCTCACAGAGCGAAGCATGTGTATAAACCATGTCTTTTACTTCATTGTAAACTGGCGATTCAGATTTATCTCTAATCTCCTTGAGAATTTCATCTTCTACCTCTGAATTTTTACAGAGCAACCAAAAAAACCATGTCAGAGCAGCAGAGGTCGTATCGCGACCAGCTAATATAAAACTGATGACTATATCTGTTACGAAATTTTCATCTGAATGACCAGAACTCAAGAATCGCGATAAAAGATCAACAGATTCAAGTGAAGAAATTTCATTGAGTTCTTGTTTCTTCTCTCTAATGATTTTTTGAGCGAATCCGCGAACTTCAGAGACTGCAATTTTTAGTTTCTTTTCAGATCCAATGCCCAGAAGTTTCTTCAGTTTCCAAATTATGGGTAGAATTGAAACGAACCTCTCGCTGCTTATTCGAGTAGCATCTTCAAAAGCTGTACCAAATTTTTCTTCTGGGAAAGATGGTAACAAGCAAGCAGGATCATACCCAAAAGAAATTTTACAAATATTATCGAATGCAAATCTCTGAAGAATATCTTGAAGATCGAGAACAGAATTTTCGTCAGCGGCGGAAGAAAGAATGGGGATGAGACGATCGGAGAGCTCCGTATCGACGACAGTCTCCACGAATTTCCGTAGAGATTTTGTGTTGAATTCATGGCTGGAAACTTGTCTTTGGAACTTCCAGGTCTCGCCGTCGGCGTTGAATATGCCGTCGCCGAGAAAATCTAAGACAGTAGTTCGATTGAAATTACCTTTTTGGTAAGTATGGAATTGGGTCTTCAGTATGTGCTGAACATTTGATGGGTTCGCTGTGACGACTTGACGGGAACCCAGAGAGCGATGGAGAATGAAGGTCGCCGACGGCGAGATTTGAATAATTTCTGATAACCATTGAATTCGCCGGTGTCTATTGACGTACATTGCAAAGAATATACCGATCAAAGGGTAGGATCTAGGAAGATTGATACTGGGATTAATTGATGAAGAATTTTTTCTGAAAATGGAATTATTGTTGATGAAGAAGAAGAAGAAGAGAAGTAGTGGGAAAATGAAAAGTAAAGATGAAGCTAATAGCTGAACTAACATGGCTGATTTGCAGGTGGGTTCTTGAAAGCTCTCTCTGTATGGGATAGAGAAGATGGGAAATTGGGTATTTATAGAATTTTCTTGGTTTATGTTAAATTAGAAACTGGCCTATTATTTTGTTATTTTTGCATAAATGCACATTATGTTTCTGTATTGTTCTTGTTTGTCCCTTTTTAAGTTGTAGCTTCTGTTAACTACACTCATGTAATTACATATCTGTAACTCTCAACAAAATAATTATCAATGAATACCATTCAGTATGAACAAATGTTTAAATTTTACTTTTGCAGTGTTTGAATTATACAAACGTTTGATTTGCAGTCTTGGTAATTCCCATCACGACGGGCACTTTACAACCTCAAATATTATACAGCCTCAAATATTATACTTCCTTCGTCCCACAAATATAGGCCAAAGTAGTCAAGGCAAGCATTTTGAGGAAGCCGATTAAATATTGATTTGGCCATATTTTTTTAATTTTTTTTAAATACCCTACTACTAAAGACTAGAATAGTATTTTTAAAATAAAAAATTGAAAAAATATGACCAAATCAATATTTAATCGGCTTTCTCAAAATGCATGCCTTTACCACTTTGGCCTATATTTGTGGGACGGAAGGAGTATAATTGTACTAGTGGAAACTCCTGGCGATGCGCAGAGTACAAAAAATATGAGCTAAACATGATTAGGTGTTAATGTGGCTAGCTTCTTTTTTCCCAAAACAAAATTTTATATAATAGTCCAATTTTGGGGGGGTTTTTCACTCACCAGACAACGTTAACACTAGCTTCTTCTTTCCAAAACAACAGCAACCATAGTTGCATTTTTAAGAACCTTTGGATTGCTCCAAGTGCTTACGTGTCAGCCATCTAATAATTGATCAATATCTGTTGATCCAATGTCAAATCAACGGCAAATTCGGACACCGGTAAGAATGGGTAAGATTGTTATTTTTAATTTTTATTCATAAAAAAAATATATTTTTAAAATTTTTACCGATTAATTTGTTCATTTAGATAAACTACTACTTTCAATTTTTACTTTAAAAAGTGAAAAAATTCAAATTTTTTTAATTTTATATTTTTTATAGTACACGCTCAAAACTGTCATCCTTTTTCTTAATTTTAAAAATAAAAAATATTGAAAGTAGTATTTTATATAAATGGACCCTTAGATTGTACATCATTTTACTTATATGAAAGTGTGTCCCACATTATATAAAATACACCTCACATTATTCACCAACAAAATTATCAACCAATTAAGAGAAACCATGCTGCATGGAAAAGGATGTAGAAGTTTGTGTGCAAGCGACTAAAATAAAAAAGTTACTACAAAAGAGAGGCCACTTGAAAATAAATCATAGGTCAAAGGACTAGTAAAATGTGGTGATGTGGTAAGAGAATTAAATAAAATGTCTATGTAGCAAGGTGGTTAAATAAACTTTGTACATGTAGCAATTAATAATTTGATATAAGTTTTAATAATTTGTTGCAATTGTATTTTGTAAAATTCATTATTTCTAGGAATGTCCCACCAAATAGTACATATATACAAAACCTACCAAAAAGTATCCAATGCTAAATTCATTATCTATTTAAAACTTAGCTTGATTGAATAATTCCAACTATGTATTCAAATATTTAATTAATTTGATTTTAATCAGATTTTTTGAATAGTGACATTTCTTTTGAAAGAGAAAATTTTTTAATTAAAAAGGCTAAGATCATATTTACTGTTATGCTTACATTTATATACAATAGAAATGCACCACGTGTATTACACGTGTGAATTGTTGCAGAAAAAATATATTTTAAAGTATCATATACAATGTGAACAGTGTTTTAAGATGAAATACATTCAAACTTAATAATTTATAAAATTTTGATATGATAAATTTAAAAAACAAATGGTACTAAAAATATTAGCAAAATTATATTTATTTTTGTATTTGATATACGAAATAGAAAGTAGTTTATTTGGTATTTTATAGTAATTCATTTTCGAAAATTTTTGTTTTATCTAGAAATGAATTAGAATTTAAAAGAAATTTAATTTAATTAATAATTTTTTTCACTTTATTTAGTAGAATTTCATATTAACAAAATTGTATTGGTGAAATTCAATGAGATTGTGTTTGAAAATTTAGTTACACTTAAAAATATATATATTTATAAATAATTTTAATTCATTTTTTTAGAAAGCCTATTTATTATGTATTTTTACAATTATATAGGATATTTTGGTCAATCAAAAGATTTTTTCACATTTACACTTTTATATATAGTACTAGCAATGCACCACGTGTGTTGCACGTGTAAATTTTTGTGTAAAAAGTAATGAATGAAATATAATTTGGATAATATAACTAAAATGAAATATTTGAAAATCAAGTTATATAGGTATTTATAAGAAATATAATTCCCAGCATTACACCGCATGTAATATTTAAAAAATATATATATCTTAAAGGAATCAACTATATTGTGAACAATACAACTAAAATAAATAACTAAAGTTGTTAAAAAATTTCATTTATAAAGATTTTTAGAGATTTAAAATTATGTAAAAATAATATTAAATCAATAAATATGAATTTAATTTGTTACATAATTTTCATAATACAAATAAAATCAAATTATTTGATAAAATTAGTAACAAAATTGCATTTATTTTTTATTTTTTGAAAATAATAGATTGAATGTAAATTAACCATATTCAGTTATTTGACAATCAAGTTATATAGGTATTTATAAGAAATTTTAATTTGATTTGAAAAAAAAAATATTATTTATGGTATTTTATGAAATCATTCTTATTAATAGAATTTTAATTTAATTTAGACTACCTTTATTGTAACAAATAAAAGGCAAATCTCTATTTTTGTTTCTCTCTTCTTCTTTTTTAAATTATAAAATTTCTTATTATTTATTTTTTTTTTTAAATCTTCAAAACACGAAAAAAAAAGAACAAACTTTGTTAATAACTTGTTGAATTAGGATATTAATTGAAAAGATGACTCTTAAAAAATGCAATTAAAGAGATTTTGAGTAATTAATATTGAAAGAGGGTAAAAGTGTCATTAACATTTAATGCGTTGGCATTTTAGACGATCAAAAGTTTTTCCAACATTGGGCATTTCATAAGTAGTATAGATAAATAAAAATAAAATTAAATAAAACACAAAGGTTAAGATCATTTAATTGAGTTAATTTTTTGAGGACTGAACATTCATTGTGGAGTCCAAAATATAGCACTCCCCCATCATAT
>JAESVK010000797.1:25404-42099 GCA_017140935.1 Hamamelis virginiana | reverse complement strand
TATATATATATATATATATATATATATATATATATATATATATATATATATTGAAATGATCAAGTCAGCAATCTATAGTTAAATCAGCAAACACTCAAATGGCCGTTAGATCTCCGCCATTTGAGTGATGATCTAAGTCACTTGAATGATCTAACAGTCATTTAAGTGTTTACTGATTTTGGCAGCAAAATAAACAAGTACTGACTACCTAAAATATATATATGGAATGAACAAATTCCATATATATATATATATAGAGAGAGAGAGAGAGAGAAATGTTCTTATGAGGGATACCTCATTTTATTTCAAATCAGCTAAAACCTTTGAGCCATTGGATTGGAATCTTGCGATGAATCATGCATTAAGTGAATGGGAATCAAAGGGCTTGTGTTTTTAGCTGATTTTAGTTAAAATGAGGTATAGCTGATAAGATCATGACTATATATATATATATATATATATATATATATATATATATATATATATACAGAGGTGCTGTTATAAAGTGCACCTGATGCAAGATGCCTCCTCTACAGCCATTTGTGATGAAAATTTATAAAAATTGACCGTTGGATTAGATACCCCTATAATGTATGTCATGTCTGTCAAAAATCACAGTGATCCAACGGTTGGTTTTTGAGAAAACTAACTGCTAAAAAACTATGACTTTTTTGTTTTTTAAAATGTTATCATTTTTTAGCAGTCAGTTTTCTCATAAACCTACTGTTAGATCACTGTGATTTTTGGCAAACATGACATACATTATAGATGTATCTAATCCAACGGTCAGTTTTTAAAAATATTCGTCACAGGTGGCTGTAGAGGAGGGCACCTGGTGCAAGATGCATCAGGTGCACTTGATATTAGCACTTCTATATATATATATATATATATATATATATATATATATATATATATAGAGAGAGAGAGAGAGAGAGAGAGATGATCCATTAAGGTCCAGACCTTAAACTTAATTTAAGGTCCACTTTTCACTATGATTAGTATTTTGAAAAACTGACCGTTGGATTAGATAATCTTCTAATGTATGTCATGTTTGCCAAAAATCGCAATGATCCAATTGTCGCTTTTCAAAATATAAAATGTTAAACAGTTGTTACAGCATCCAATGATAAATACTATTAGAGTGTTTCACGGACTGTATTTTGAAAACCGATTGTTGGATCACTGTAATTTTTGACAGGCATAACATACAAAAGAAAATTATCTAATCTAACGCCTGTTTTTTCAAAATACCATCGGCTGTGTGAGAAATTTTGAATGGACCTTATATATATATATATATATATATATATATATATATATATATATATATATATATATAGAAAAGAAGCAGGACGAGGACATGCGTGATAAAGAAGGCAGAGGAACTCCATTATTAAAATGCTAACACTTGAATAATAATTGTGTGTAGTGTGAACAAATTAAGGATGGCTTACCATAAGCAAACAAGAGATTTATCTGATTTATGTGTACTTACCAAATCACATAATCAAATTAACTAATTATGACAAAAGTGTCTACATATGTTGTCCTTTATTTATTATTTAAATCATTGTTTTATGAAACTTGTTTTAGTGAGACCATATGTCCCACTGGGGCTACTTAATTAGAATATATATTAGTTGAATGTAAAGTTTTGAGGTTTGATTTATTTATTTGTCCAATGATAGAAACCTATGCATGTCTTAATACTCTAATATTAACAAATAAGTATTAATATATTTTTACTTATTTGAATCCGAAATTTCTTCTTTAAAAGTAGCGCGCAGTAAATGTCACCTTAATTAAGCCAACAAACCATCAATTATTTGATTTAAATTAATAAATTACTAAGTATGAAATATAAATCTGTCTTAGTGCACCTCAATGGGGGCATGTTGGGATGAAAAATAATTGGGGTCCAGTTAAAATTGACTTTAATTAGCGTAGTTTTGTTTTTAATTATTTTTTATGTTTACTTTTTCTTATTCAATATAATTTAATTATATATACAAACGGACTACTTTGAAATTAATAAATTTTGGGCCCAAGTTGGTTTGGGCCTTGTGGGCTAAAATTCTTCTTAAATGCATAGGGCTAGTAGGCCCAAAACAAGTTAATGGATTGGGCTTATAGGTTAGGCCTTCTTTAAAAACTCCAAGTCCCACTACTTATACAAAATTAAGGAAAAATTAATGTCAGTTCGAGATAGGCCGAATTTAGGCTCGTCCGAGCCCAGGCTAGTCCATGGGCCATTGATGAGGCTGACACGTGGTGCGTGACCAATATGTACTACATATCTCCCTACGGTTACTTGCCCAACTCATTTTGATAAATTTAATAAAATTGCATGCTATGGGATTTGATTCCCATACCTCTTTAAGATAAAAATATTATGTAATAATTTTAATAAGTAGGCAAAGTATTAGCTTGTGATATGTTATGATGATAGATAATATTTAAATTAATTTCATTTAAATTATTTAATGACCATTAAATATATATAAAATATTATTTAGAAAAAAACATTATTTGATTAGATAAATTTCTTATGAATATCATGCTCACAAAAAATTAGAGTAATTCAACGGTCAAATTTTGAATAATGATTATAGAAGAGTAGTGATATTTTTAAAAGATTAAATTAGACAACTTTTCATATTACTATTTTTAAAAAATTGACCGTTGGATTATTGTGGTTTTTAATAATATGATATTCATAAGAAATTTGTTCAATTCAATGGTAAATTTTTAGAAATATCTTGTATAATTAGCCATACACATGTGACATGAGCTAGTAAATTACAAGGTGCACCTAGTATGAAATTGATTGAGGATACTTGATTAGAGTCAAACACCAATGACATTTAGAAAAACTAAATGTTGGATTAAATAAACACATTGTGAATACCATGCTCGCAAAAAATCAAAGCGATCCAATGGTCAATTTTTGAATAATGACTGTAGAAGATTTGTAATATTTTGAAAAACAAAACTTACAATTTTTTACATTAGCATTTTTCAAAAATAAACCATTAGATTATTATGATTCTTTGCAATCATAGTATTATTCATAAAAAGTTTGTTCAATCCAACGGTAGGTTTTGTATTTTATAAATTACGGGTCTTTTCTTTTAATAAGTCTTAATTATAATTAAATGAGCCTGTTCACGAGTCTATTCGAGATTTTTTATTTTATTTTTTCATTCATGAACTCATTAAATTTTTGAAAAAGGAAAAAAACTTATTTAGTAGAAGTCAAATTATCTTTTTTAATTAAGAATCTCATATATTTTTAATTAAAATTATTGTTTTTTTGACAACAATCTTTAAATCTTTTTAATTTTTAACTATAGTTAATATTTTTAATTTTTAACTATGGTGATGTAACTCTCTCCTACTAAAATTGTATACATTTGAAATATGAATTAAATAAGTTTATTTTTTGTTTAATTATTATTTATTCAAATACTTTACTAGTTGTTTGTTTTTGTATTTTTTTTTTTTTTTTTTTACATTGTAATTTAAATATACTAAAAGAAAGTGGAAAAAAAAATTGACAAAAAAGCCCGTTAGACTAATCCATTAACCCATTAGCTCGATCTCTTAGCCCAATCCGGTTCAGTCCATTATCTCGATCTTGTCCGATCCAGCATATTATTTTAGTGGACCAGTCTAATGGACCGGATTAGACATGCCTTTTCTCTTATTGGACATGTTCAATACGGCCCGATAGTTTAACAGGCCAAACCCGATCCGTACCGATAGTTCGTCAATCCACTTTCTTAACAGATCAGGACGGCCCAATCCATCCATTTTGACACTACTAAGAATAATTTTAAGGCATTGATCACGATTTTAAAATATTTGAACTTTTTAATTATGGTTTTGGAATTATTTAATCACGATAACTATAGTTTTAAGAATTACTTACTGATAAAATTGGCAAATTATAAATAGTAGGAATTTTATCTTGATTTATGGGCATAAGCCTAGGAAGATCGAGTGTTCTCCATCACGATATTTTTAGGCTACCGCACCTTCGGAGGCAACTGTGTGCGCCTTATAGCGTAAGAGTGGCCAATTTGACGAGTTTTTTGCAAATGTATGGTTTGAAAAAAACTTTTTGACAAGAATAGGGTTGTTTCAAACCATTTTACAAAAGTGAGTGTAGCCGTAACAGCGGCTTTAAGATTTCAACTTTTTGAGAAGCCGCAATAGCGGCTTCAAAAAAATCATTTTTGTTTTAATTTTTTTTTTTTTATAATTTCACGTTTTACAGTTTTTCACAGTCAGTTTTCTCAGAAACCAACCGTTGGATCACTGTGATTTTTGGTAGGCATGACATACATGATTGGGGTATTTAATCCAACGGTCAGTTTTCTAAAATTTGCACCACAAGTGGCTCTACAAGAGAGCACCTGTTGCAAGAAGCATCGGGTTTGTAAGGTGGCGTGCCTAGATTTGTTCTGCATTCTATTTTCTCAGAAAACTGACTGTTGGATTAGATACCCCAATCATGTATGTCATGCCTGCCAAAAATTACAGTGATCCAATGGTTGGTTTATGAGAAAACTCACTGTTAAAAACTGTGAAACGTGAAATTATAAAAAAAAAATATTAAAACAAAAATGATTTTTTTGAAGCCGCTATTACGGCTTCTCAAAAAATTAAATCTTAAAGCCGCTGTTACGGCTACACTTACTTTTGTAAAATGATTTGAAATAAGCCAATTCCTGTCAAAAAGTTTTTTTCAAACCATAGATTTGCAAAAAAACTACAATTTGACCTTCTCTCCTACACTAAATGCGAGACAGCTGACATGTAATACCATTACCACGGTAGTGAAAACTTCAGCCATTGCGTCATTTGTTATTGAAAAGACAACTAAAACTTTCTTGGAATTAGTAATATTCAATTATTATAATATAAAAAAACAGTTACATGGACAGTCAGCCGTCAAACTATAAATTATAATTACGGCTAACTTCCAGGAGCTGTGATTCGAAAATTCTGAAAATCGCGTTTGGTTTGGCTGCTGAGCCGCACCGTGCTCAGCAAAACGGTCACGTTTTGGGTGGCCAAACTAAATTTTCAATTTTTGATTTGGCTTTTTGACCAATGTAAATTTGGTATTTTGAAAAATCGACCGTTGGATTGAATATACTTCCTATGTATGACAGGGATGCCAAAAATTACAATGATCTGACGGTTGTTTTCTGAAATACAGACTGTAAAAAATTTTAACAATTTGTATTTTATATTCACAGTCCGTATCTCATAAACCAACGATCAAATCACTGTGATTTTTGATATGCCTATCATACATAGGAATTATATTTAATTCAAATGTCGGTTTTTTAAAATACCTAATTTACATTGGCCAAAAGACCAAATAAAAAATTGGAAGCTTGATTTGGCCACTCAAAATGCCACTGTTTTGCTGAGCCGTACCATGCCTATTCAGCAGCCAAACCAAACCCAAATAATTTTCACATGGCTAATGTAATTAAGATGGTGAGAATGAATGAAATAATGAATTGGCATCCCTCTCAGCAAAATAATAATAATAAATTAGTATGACAATATCAATGAAGACATCAGATCGACACATGAGAATGATAACGGTGGTGAAGGTACTGCGTTCCAAGCACCAACAAAAATAAATAAAGCAGCTAGTATAATGGTCAAGATAGCACCAAAAAAAGAAAAGTAAATAAAGCGGCTACAAGGTGACGAATGCACTCACGAAACAATATCTTTGTGTGTGAACATGCTTTTACTTTACTTGGTCATATGGTCATGCTGACGATTGTACACACGAGTGTGTTTTAATTGTCCTCCTTGAGTGTGTTTTCACTGTCCTCACTGGGTGTGTTTTTACTGTCCCTGAATGGATTTTCACTTCTATTTTCACTGTCCCTAAGGTGTGTTTTCACTTCTTTTTTTCCTGTGTATGTTTTCACTGCAATTTTTGGTATTTTTACTATACTTTTTTTAATTCAGTGCATTTTTTTTTTAATCTCCTTCCCTCTCTCTCTCTCTCTCTCCATTTTGAGCATTTTCACTGTCTATTTTTATTGTTTTCATTGTGTTTTTAGTACTTTCACTGTCCCTTTTTTTAAAAAAAATTCAGTGCATTTTTTTACAAATCTCTCTCTCCATTTTGATTATTTTTACTATCCTCTCTCTCTCTCTCTCAATTCACGGTCCTTTGAATTCGAACTCACTGTTGTTTGAATTCCTTATATTGTTTTCTCTCTTATCAAATTTTCATCATCAATTATTCTGCTGCAAAATTGGAGGGTGTAGGCTTCACACTGTCGAACACCATCGCCGCTAGCACTGAACCAAGAGAAAAAGAAGACATCGAAAATGATGCAGATCCAATGACCAGTACGTCGGGAATGATCTTGGAAAAAGAATTCTCTGCAAACGCTGATTTGAAAAAATAATAAATATGAGGATGTGATAAACATTAAGTTAAAAAAATTTACTAATTTTGGATGGGACGTGAGACCTAAAGCAATGGAAAGCCTCTGGTGTGCCCTCTTTTTATACTACATCTCATTTTTTATTTTTTTTTACTTCTTCCTCGAATGAAGAAATTTCACAATAGAATAATGTTTAGTAAAAAAAAGAACTCTGCAATAGGCTTATGGTCTTATGTGCATCTAATGTACATGAAGAGATCTGTACATAAGATGAGATTAAAAATAAAAAACAGAAGAGATCATAGACTGGAGTTGATCCCGGAAAAAGAAATGAGCAGCAGCAGCAGATTGCTACAACTCCATGGCTTCTTGCTTTTTGCTGCGATCTACGTTAAATCAAATCAACTGATCAGCAATTCAAAATTGGTCCACGATTCTGCAAAATCAAAATAATCGCCGATCAAAGTTGATTCGATGCATGATCTCACTACTATTTTAAAGCATGATCTTGCTCGATCAAAGCATGATCTCACCGTTGATCAGAGCATGATTATGAGCTTGATCTCGCTAGATCGAAGCATGATCGGAGTTCGATGCTCTGATTCTCTTTTCGTGCATATCTCTCATCTTCTCTCTCCTTTGGCAACAAAGACGCGTGATAGGAAGATAAAAGGAAGAGTGGTATTTTTGTCCAAATGTGGTAAAAGGACTTTTGGCAAAAAATAATTTTTTGAATGACTTTTCGAAATAAATTCCTCCTTTTTGGGACTTCCGGCCAAATAACCCAAAATTATTTGGTGATCCGGTTATATAATCTTTTAGACATATAGCACTATTATGTCATAGGCACATAATGAGTGTTATATATTTATGAGGTTATATATAATTGGCACACATAATAATTTCTAGTAAAGGGAGGGGTATTATCTTAAATCTTAGAGTATTAATTATAAGTTAATAACTATCGAAGTATAAATAGATCTTACCAAAAGAAGATCGAGTATAGAGAATAATGTTAAGGCATTAATCACGATTTTAAAATATTTGAACTGTTTAATTATGGTTTTGGAATTATTTAATCACGATAACTATAGTTTAAGGATTACTTACCAATAAAATTGACAAATTATAAATAGTAGAAATTTTTAGCCTAGAATGAGTTTTATCCATCAAGAAATTTTTAGGCTACCGCATAAGAGTCGCCACTTTGACATTCTCTCCTATACTAAAAATATTGTCAAAGTCGCTTTCGAAAACTATAATAATTTATAATTTGACGGCTGTGTCCGTGTAACATTTTTTTATATTATAATAATTGAATATTACTAATTCGAACAAAGCTATAGTTATCTTTTCAATAACAAATGACGTGATGGCAGAAGTTTGCATTACCGCGATAGTGGTATTATAATATCGTGATGGACAAAACTCTTATGATATTTTTAGGCTACCGCACCTTAGAGCATCTCCAATATAAAAGTTAAATTTGGCATCCCAAAAAATACTAGTAGATGCCAAATTTTAAGCCCAAATGGATAAATTTGGCACTGCTTGATACTATAAAGCCAAATTTGATATCAACAAGTGTCATTTGAACTTAAAATTTGGTATCAATTAGTGCTTTTTGGGATACCAAATTTGACTTTGCATTGAAGATGCTCTTAGGAGGCAGCTGTGTGCGCCTTCGAAAACAATGATTATTACAGCATAAGAGTTTTGTCCATCACGATATTATAATACCACTACCGCGGTAATGCAAACTTGCATCATTTGTTATTGAAAAAAATAATAAATTAGTATGACAATATCAATGAAGTCATCAGAATTATAAGGATGGTGAAGAACAAAAATAAATAAATAAAGCTAGCACCAAAAAAAAAAAAAAAAAAAAAAAGTAAATACAGCAGCTACATGGTGACGAATGCACTCACGAAACAATATCTTTGTGTGTGAACATGCTTTTACTTTACTTGGTCATATGGGCCATATGGCCATGCTGACGATTGTACTCACGAACGTACCAAGCTTTATTTGTCTACACCATCACGTACTTTATCCAAACGAATGAAATATTTGGTCTTATAATTTTGGCAACTACGCGTTTTGTCTATGCTCTAGCTATTAGTTGATTTGATTGTTATTCGTTGGTCTTATAATTTTGGAAACTACGCGTTTTGTTTACTAAACAAACAAATCCAAACGAGCCATTATCTAATATGTTTGTGAATAATTTACAAACGACTTGATTCATTTACAGCTATATTGGTACCCAAAAAAAAAAAAAATAATAATAATAATTGTAAACTTATAATAGATGATAGACGACAACAATAGGTAAAACAGAGAAGGGGTGTTTCCATGCAAAGTTTGTGTGTCACTTGGACCAAACACTTGGTCAAATATACACATGTCAAATATACACGTGGGGTTAGAAGCTTCTTCATGAATTATTATGCAAAGACCTGAAAAGGCAAATAATTAATCTTAAAGTGGTTTTTCTATTGTCCACCACCCCCTAAATTGGTAATAATTTTTGCCTACCCTCAAGTTTATGTAATTTCTTTACCTCCCCCATGGCTTTTCAAACTATTTTTGTATTTTTAAATTTTTTTTTTTTTGGGTAGTACGGTTAGAAGTATAGACCAACTTGGGTACACCAAATTAAGTTATATATCTTCCCGATCCGGTAGAAGGTAGGTTATCCATACTTGAACTAGAGATTCACAAAAAATAACTTTCTCGCGTCCTGGTCGCAAGAGGTTACCAACTTTGCATCCTAGGATGTCCAAATTGACGATTCATTTCAAGAATCAATTGAACTATCCCTTGTGATTATTTTTGTATCCACTACTTGATAAGGGTGAGAAGAATTTTAATAATAATTCCCATCCTTGATAAGAGTAAGGTAGGTGAGTCAACATTCATGCCATTGCAAACTTATCATAAGTTCTTCATGGATTTGGTAAATGTTATTGTAGCTATTATTGATTTGCAAAATTTCATAGGAACCTCACTATCAACATTTTGTTTTTTGTTTTTGTTTTTAGTTATTAGCTGTTTCTTCTTCTTCTTCTTCTTCAATTTTTTTTTTTTTTTTTTTTTTTTTTGGCATTTTTTGCATGGACATTCTTGCTTCGGTAGTCTACTAAATTGCAAAAATTGCATTTGAATCTCACGGTCAACATTTGGCATGGCATCATTTTTTATTTTTTATTTTTTATTTTTGTTGCATTTAGTATTGTGTTGTGCTCAAATTTTAATTATATTTTAACCACCTCTATTTTTAGATTTCTTTAGATATTTAGTTGAATTTCTTGATGATGGCTCATATAAATTAAACATGGATGCTTTAACTTTGGCAACCAAGCTCCACAAGAATTGGGGTCTAATCCGTAATAGTCAAGAGAATTAAATTATATAGTGAATTTTCTAGAAATGCGAAGATTTCGCATGCATTTTGAGAGGTTAAATTATAAATGTGCGACTAGTTTAGCCAAGAAGGATGTCATCCTTATTATCTCATTTTTACTTTATTCTTATATATTCCCCTTCTTGTGTCTCTAAAATGCTCTTAGATGATTATATGAGGACTAATCTCACTATAAAGACTTCATTGTATGTTGTTTATTAGCTTTTAATATATTTTCCTTTTTTCTTAAAAAAAAAAAAAAAGTAGTTTGAGTTTCTTATTTTGGTATTCTTAAGAAGGGAAATATGTTGAAAGCAAATGTATGTAAATGCATTTATTAAATATGCTTGTAAGAAAAATACTTGACTACTTCCGAATAAACAAGACTCCCTTTTTAATTGGCAATGTGTTGGATTGTGAATTTATTTTTGTAATATTTGGTTACAATTCAACATTTATTTATTAATCATAAATGGCCATTCAATGACCTTCATTCTAGCTATTAGCTCGATAGAATCTCTCTCTACTCTAGGCACCCCTAATATTAACAAATGCGTACAGATGTGTATCCATAATTAAGTTCGAGCCAAAGATTTGTCTTCCGAAAGTAAAGATACATGTCATTAGATTGCATCCATAAATTCGAACCCAAAATCTCTTTTCCGAAAGTAAAGATACATACCATTAAACTAACAGACCACTGATGTATCCTAATTTGAGTAATTAGGAGAAATTTCTCAAATTCAAATATATAAAAACCCTTTTTCGGTACAAAGGGTTTGAATGGAATAAGTATAGGTTTCCATAGATTTAGGAAAAAAAAAAACCAACTATAATGAGAGGGGTGAACGAGAAAATACAGAAACATCATGTGCATCTATGTAAACATACAAAAACAATGAGACAATTTCAAATTTAACAAAAATCATGGACATGCATCTTCCTCCTCCTATAAATATCCCCACGCCCTTGTCCCAAGTTATCAAGTCAATCCTCTGCATCCATTGAAAAAACACAATATTTATTCAAGAATCACCTGCTGACAGCCATGTTAGTTGAGCTATTAGCTTCGCTCTTCCTTTTCATTTCCTCCCTGCTCTTCTTCTTCTTCATTAAAAATAACTCCATTTACAGAAATTCTTCTTCTTCTTCTACTACAACTACAACCGTTACTATTCCCAAATCCTACCCATTAATCGGTTCATATCCTGCAATCTTCGCAAATCGACACCGACGACTCCAATGGTTATCCGACGTCGTTCAAATCGCGCCGTCGGCAACCTTCGTCCTTCATCGCTTTCTGGGTCAGCGTCAAATCTTCACTGGGAACCCAAAAAATGTCCAACACATTCTCAAGACCCATTTCTCTCTTTACAGAAAAGGCGACATGTTTAAAATTACTCTCAAAGATTTTCTCGGCGACGGAATCTTCAGCACCGACGGCGAGAACTGGAAGTTCCAGAGACAAGTTTCCAGCCATGAATTCAACACAAAATCACTAAGAAAATTCGTGGAGACTGTCGTAGATACAGAGCTCTCTGATCGCCTCATCCCCATTCTTTCCACCGCCGCCGACGAAAATTCCGTTCTCGATCTTCAAGATATTCTTCAGAGATTTGCTTTCGATAATATATGCAAAATTGCTTTTGGGTATGATCCTGCATACTTATCCCCTTCTCTCCCTGAAGAGAAATTTGCTACAGCTTTTGAAGATGCTACTCGATTGAGCAGCTCGAGGTTCAATTCAATTTTTCCCATATTCTGGAAATTGAAGAAGATTCTCAATATCGGATCAGAAAAGCAACTGAAACTCGCAGTCTCTGAAGTTCGCGAATTAGCCCAATTCATCATTAGAGAGAAGAAACAAGAACTCAATCACAATTCTTCACTTGAATCTGTCGATCTCTTATCGCGATTCTTGAATTCTGGTCATTCAGATGAAAATTTCGTTATAGATATTGTCATCAGTTTTATATTAGCTGGTCGCGATACGACCTCTGCTGCTCTGACATGGTTTTTCTGGTTGCTCAGTAAAAATACAGAGGTAGAAGATGAAATTCTGAAGGAAATTAGAGAAAAATCTGAAGCCCCAATTTATGATGAGGTAAAAGACATGGTTTACACTCATGCTTCGCTCTGTGAGAGCATGAGATTTTACCCTCCGGTTCCTATGGACACTAAAGAAGCCGCCGGCGACGACGTTTTGCCCGACGGAACTGCAGTGCAGAAAGGTACGAGAGTTACGTATCATCCTTATGCAATGGGGAGGTTGGAGGAGTTGTGGGGATCGGACTGGCCGGAGTTCCGGCCGGAGAGGTGGTTGGAGAAAGACCCAGTTGGCGGGAAAAGGAACTTCGTCGGAAGAGATTCCTATGTGTACCCTGTGTTTCAGGCTGGGCCCAGGATTTGTTTAGGGAAGGAGATGGCGTTTCTGCAAATGAAGAGGGTGGTTGCCGGCGTTCTCCGGCGGTTCAGGGTGGTGCCGGCGTTTGAGGAAGGTTTTGAACCTGTCTTCATTTCTTATATGACTGGGAAAATGAAAGGTGGTTTCCCGGTGAGGATTGAGAAAAGGATGGAGAAGGAGTAATGTGTTTCGCAGGCTCCGGTACACCGGATGATCCCTTCTATTCTTTCCGTATATATAGATGTAGAGAGTAGAGAGAATTATTGTATTTTGGTTAAGATTTTAATATTTTTTCTCTCCTCTTCTGTACTAATTCCGTCTAGTTGGGTATTGAACTTTATTCAATTATTGTCTCTGATGTCATTACATTTTAATATTTTTGTTTATTGGTTTTGATACTTTGATCTTGTCAATATTTGTAGATCATTGCACTGAAATTCTCTAAGATTGAAATTGTTGAAGAAAGGGTATATTTTCAAATATTCTGGTCTTTGAGCTATTATATTAATGGGATTGACCATGGTAATGTGTTTTTTTGGGTGTTTTATCCTAATTCTATGAAAGGTCAAAATCACAAGACATATAGTTAGGTATCATTCTGATCCCATTTAGGTCTCTCTCAGCAATTTGAAGCTCTGAATAGCATTAGCATTCACACTATTGACAAAAATTGCAAAAACAAATGGCGCTTTTATACAATCAATTGATGTTTTTCTAAACAAAAAATTAGGAAAAGTATCAATCTGCCATGTTAAGCAACCTAACTCGAAATGTAACATGAGAAAATGTTATATGTCCTAACACTTTGGTCCTAATTTAAACAGCTTATTAATGCGAACCATGTTAGGCGGCCAGATCTGAGGGCGGCAAGAACATCGGTAATAGAATTCCTGTATGTATGTATATATATATATATATATATGGCCCGATATAGGTTATACATGGTCGGCCGTGTAATAGAATTCCTATATATATATATATACTAGCAATGCACCACATTTCGCACATGTAAATTTTTGTAAAAAAAAGTTTAATGAATGAAACATAATTTGGATAATATAACTAAAATGAAATATTTGAAAATCAAGTTATATAGGTATTTATAAGAAATATAATTCCCAGCATTGGTGTAACGCTATGTGCATGTAATATTTTTTTAAAGAAAAATATCTTAAATGAATCAACTATATTGTAAACAATACAACTAATATTATAAAGAATTTTAGAGATTTGAAATTATATAAAAATAATATTAAATCAATAAATATGAATTCAGTATGTTACATAATTTTTCATAATAGAAATCAAACTAAATTGTTTGATAAAATTAGTAGCAAAATTCATTTCTTTTTTTTTTTTTTTTTGAAAATAACAGTTTGAATGTAAATAATATTCAGTTATTTGACAACTAAGTTATACATGTATTTATAAAAAAATTTAATTTGGTTTGAAAAAAAAAATTATTTAAATTTTTGTATTTTATGAAATCATACTTATTAATAAAAATTTAATTTAATTTAGAGTATCTTTATTGTAATTAATAAAAGGCAAATCTCTTCTTTCTTTTTTTTTTTTTTTATTTTTTTTTAAATAAAATTTATTGTTATTATTATTTTTTTTTAAATCTTCAAAATACTAAAAAAATATCAAACTTTGTTGATAACTTGTTGAATTAGGAAATTAATTGAAAAAATGACTCTTATAAAAGCAATTAAAGAGATTTTGAGTAATTAATATTGCAAGAGGGTAAAAGTGTCATTAACATTTAATGCGAGGGCATTTTAGTCAATTAAAAGTTTTTCCAACGTTAAGACTTTTATAAGAAGTATAGATATATACAACCAATCCTGTAAGGACGTCCTTACGATCTTATCGTAGGAACACTTTCACTGGGAGATGTATTTTTGAAAAATCGTCTGTTGAATTAGATAATCTTTATATGCATATCATGTCTGCCAAAAATTACAGTGATCCAATGGTTGGTTTTTAAAATACAGACATTTAAACAACTTTGACAGCATCTAACGGTAAATATTATCAAAGTATTCCACGGACTGTATTTTGAAAACCGAATCGTATCACTATTATTTTTGGCAAACATGACATTCATAAGAAGATTATCTAATCCAACGGTCAGTTTTTCAAAATATTATCATTCCTATGGGATGTCCTGATAGGATCACTTCTGACATTCATAAGAAGATTATCTAATCTAACTTTTGTCGTTCAATTAGTTAATGTAGTTAACATTAACTGTTAAGTATTATTTAATTTTTTTCGTCATAGGCTTTTAGTCTAGTAGATTATTTAAGTCATTGGAAGAGCCCAAATTTCTCCTTGAGCAATTTGGATTTTGGGCTACTTTGAATGACTCCTAGAAAATTATAAGGGAATATATCATTGCTATGAGAATTTATCATATTTATGGAGAAGGTAATTAGAAAATTTATGTCTAATTGACGTGAGACATCTTGAGAGAGGCCCTAAGATGGTAGGGAAATGGGTTGATGCCTTAGGGTCACAACCATTAAGGTTTAATTATCACACTCATGTGATGCAATAGTGACAGATGAAGAGATTGCCTCTTCATACCTTACATGAATGTTTCCTCGTTAAGGTAGATTTAAATAAAAAAGATATAGGATACCTAAATTATTGGACTTTTGACTTGCTTTTGATAAATAACAAATCCCTCAAAATAAAGTATATACTTAATTAATTAAGAATTTGAAATTTGGGATTTCACAATATATCATCCACAAATTAGGGATTTTCATCTTCTTAATTTAAAAAAATTTGGGGACTTGATTTGGAAGAAAAAATTATTTACTTAATTAGGAACCTAAACTTTGGGATTTCACAATATATCATCCACTAAATTAGGGAGTTTAATTCTCTTTATAAAAAAAAAAAAAAAAAATTGGGGGACTTGTTTTGGAAGAAAGAATAAATTATTTACTTAAAACCTGAAATTTGGGATTTCACAATATACTATATATCCAACAAATTTGGGATTGCACCACCATACTTTGCCCATTTCGTGGTACATGGAGCAAGTGGTTGTATATGCCCCTCTCATGATTTTTAACATCTAAGAAGTCATGCCAAAAAATAATATTAAAATAAATAATTAATTAATTAAGAGTAAAGAAAGCCCTACAGTAAACTTTAATTAATTTGATGATATGGAAAACCAAAATGGGGCCTCAACCAATAAGAAATAAGTAGAAGAGTCAATTAAAATAAGAATTTGAGACATACATAAGTATAATATAAGAAAGCCCTACAGAGCAAGTGGATCACTGTGATTTTTGGCATGCAGGACATACATAAGTATAATATCCATTCCAATGATCATTTTTTCAAATATATATGTATCCCGTCTTCATAATGAAATCTTATTAAAATAAGAATTTGAGACATATCTTAAGGTACATGATCTAGCTATGATGGATTTTAATATGATTGATTTTAGTGGGATAAAGGTATATCATATCCTAATTCAATTGATAAAAGCGGATTCAATAATGTAAAAAATTAAAAAAATTAAAAAAAAAAAAAAACAATTTACAAATTTAATCAAGAAAATAGTCAAAGATAACTTATATATATATACACACACACGTGTATATATATTGAACTCCTATGGACTGGAAACCAAAAGAAAAAAGAAAAGAAAAGAAAAGAAAAAACCTACAAACAGAAATTTTTAATAAATAAAAAGAACAAAATTAACTACTCTAGATCAAGAAGAAGGCGGATGAGGCATTACCTAACTTATTGGGAATCTATTTGTCTCTAGCGTGGATTGAGTCTTAAGTTCCTACAGTACTTAAGTTCCTACACTGAAGCATTAACCAATGAAAATGAAGTAAGAAGAGTGAATTAAGGAAAGAAGAGAATAAGAGAGGGAAGGCCTATAAGTAATGCCACGTAGGACGAACTTGTCGACCAAGAAGAGGGGTTGTTTGGTTGGAGTACCAAGATGGCCCTTGGCATATGTTTCTTTACAGCTAATCAATTCCGAATTAAGCAAACATCTTCACACATTCACGTACAATTATACACCTCCAAAATTTTCAACGATGGCCTTTCTGAAATATGAATCCATTGGCAAAAACTCTGGAGCCCTGGTAGCTAGGCCTTTAAGAGTCAAAGAAATTATTTGAGGGAACACTATCATATCCATTGTTGCGGTTAGTTCTTCTCGATCAGCTTGTTCATTCATTCTGAACAATTTCTTCCACCATTTCACAGTACATTATAGATTACGTACTTTAATTTAATTTGGAGTTGCACAAGACATTTGGCTATGGAAGTTGTAAAGATATTTGTCAAATTAAATTGTCACATGCACCAACCAACATTTATTAAATGTAACTTTTGAAAGGGGAAAATTCCTTGAGAATCCTTCTTCCATATAGCCATCGAGCAAGGAAGTTTATATA
>JAESVK010000797.1:9170-20404 GCA_017140935.1 Hamamelis virginiana | reverse complement strand
AGAGGGCCAGAGGCTCGATTGAAATAATTAATAGGAAGTTGAAGGAGGCTGCTGATGAGAAGTTTGCTGAGGCTCGGGAAGCGAAAGCGGTGCTGGCAGAGGAGAGAACCAAATCCAAGGAGAGAGAGGATGATTTGCAAAGGCAGATCGACGAATTGAAGGCCGATCTTGAGAGTTAGGGAATCTGAAAAAGAGACCGTTGAGAAGTCTTTATCTGAATATCGGTCTTCTTCTGAGCTAAAAGCACTAGTGATAAAATCGGCAATTCAGTTTTTGGTCCAAGGGTTTGATGCAGCAAGAGGTCTTGTGGCCCAGTTCTATTCTGATATTGATTTGTCAAGGGTCACTCTTGAAGAATTTAAGGCTAGACGTGCTGCTGCAAAGTTTCCTGCCGAGCCGGTGATTGCGGAAGGTGATGAAGAAGATGTTGATGCCGATCAAGAAGGTGCTGGCCAAAATCTTCCAGATTCTACGACTCCTGTCTCTGCCGATCTGCCGATTCTTCCGGACCCACAGACTCCGACATCCCATTATCAGACTATCCAAGTTGATGACTGATCCTCTTTTCTTTTGAATGCACTGGTTTATCCTCTTTTCTTTTGAACGATCTGTTTTGTATGAACTTTGTGGATGATATGTTCCTTTCTTTTTTGAATGAATGCTGGTTTGTTTTTGAACAAGTCTTTCTTGTCGGGTTATTTGTGTTTTTGTGCTTGTTTAGTTGCAATAAGTCGATCTCTATCCTGCTCCCAGTTCGGGGTCAAAAATGATGTTAAGAATTTGGATATCAAACTCTTCATGATGAGATCGTTAATCGTGTGATGGATACCATAGTATCTAGGGGTAACGTTGAGACGTTTATGCCCCCGATCAAACTCATTGATCGGTAGGAGCAAAAAACAACATTTTTGCTGGCCCAAGATGGTCTGGGACTTTTAAATGTCGAATGCAAATGGAATTCTAAATAAATGAATTATCAATCCATAAATAGTTATTTATAGGAAAAATTTAGACAAGGGGATAAAGTTGCGAACAAGAATCATATAATTTAGCAAGATAAATCAACAATTGAAATTAATTAGATCAGGATGTAAATATGTTGCATTTAAACAGATCAAAAATCAAGCATGAGAGCGGGAAATGGACGTTTATAAAAAAGAAAAAAAACATACATAAGAAATTAAAGTTCAAGTAGAAGTGATCGGGTAGCAACTCATGGTTGGCTGTCCTAATTTTACAAACGATTGAGAATGAGTTCCCTACTGGTAGTATTTTTTGAGGTGCTCGGCGTTCCAAGGTCACTTGATCAGTTTGCCCTCGAGATCGGTAATCCAGTATGTACCGATGCAATTGAAATGTCGAACTTTGTATGATCCTTCCTAGTTGGGTTCGAGCTTGTTAGGATTGAGCACTTTTTTGAGAACTAGGTCGCCAGGTCGGAAGTGTCTTGCTTTTACGTTCTTGTTGTATGCTTGAGCCATATTATGTTTGTAGGAAGCGATTCGGAGTCGAGTTTCCTTTCGTTTTCCTTCCAACATGTCAAGATTGTGACGGAGCTCGCGATCATTTTCACCTTCGTTGAATGTTTCAATTCGATAAGTTGGCATACCGATTTCAACCGGGATAACCACTTCAGTTCCATAAGTGAGTGAGAAAGGAGTTTCACCTGTGGAAACCCGACTCGTTGTGTGGTATGCCCAGAGGACCGATGGAAGATCGTCTACCCATAAACCTTTGGCCTTTTCCAACCTTTTTTCCAAGGTGTGGATGATCGTCCGATTCGTTACCTCGACCTATCCATTTGCTTGTGGGTGACCTGGCGAGGAAAAATTATTTTGAATACCGAGGTCGCTACACAGCCTGCGCAGTCCGGTATTGTTGAATTGAGTTCCATTATCGACGATCAGGACACGAGGAATCCCAAATCGACAGATGATGTTTTCCCAAATGAAGCTTCTGATGCTGCTTTCAGTTATCCGGGCTACAGGTTGGGCTTCTACCCATTTAGTGAAGTAATCAATCGCTACAATAAGAAATTTATTTTGCTCCTTTGAGTTCTGTAGCGGGCCAACTATATCAATTCCCCATTGTGCGAATGGCCAAGGGCTTGAGATCGGTGTAAGTATGTTTGGTGGTTGAAGCGGGATCGGGGAGAACCGTTGACATTTTTCACATTTTCTGACTAAAGTGATTGCATATTTTTCCAAATGAGGCCAGTAGTAACCTTGTTGAACAGCTTTCTTCGCAAGTGATCTGGCTCTAACATGGTTTCCACAAATTCCTTCATGGATTTCTGGCAAAACGTAGTCGGCTTCGACGGGCAAAACACATCGTAGGCACGGTCCATAATATGATCGTCGATATAAGCTGTCATTAATGATGCAATATCGGGCAGCTCTGGTTTTCAATCGACGAGCTTCTGCTTTATCTGAAAGGAGGGTTCCTGATATGATGTAATCTTAGATTGGATCTATCCATGTGGGATCGGACTGAATCGTAAAGACTAGTTTATCTTGTACGTCAATAATAGGATTCCCGGAAAGTTTAAAAACTATTGACCGGGATAGATCGGATCGCACAGCTGATGCGAGGTTGGCCAATGAGTCGTCATGACAATTTTCCTCCCGTGGAACCTGGCTGATGGAGATCGATGCAAATTTGCTGAAGGCCTCTTTCAAAGATATTTTTGTATGGCTGGTTCTTTGGCCAAGTAGATCCCGTTGATCTGATTGACAACCAAATGGGAATCACTAAATATATGTACATGTCGAACAAGAAGGTCGGCAGCCATCTGTAGTCCGGCCAATAATGCTTCGTATTCTGCCTCGTTGTTCATAGCTTTAAAACATAGCCTTAAGGCTAGTTCGACCTTTTCTCCCTCGGGTGAGACTAGCACAACTCCTGCTCCCGATCCCTTGCAGTTGGATGATCCTTCGACGAAAAAGTGCCAAGCTAGGTGAGATGGTGGATTATTAGTTACTTCATGGGGTGATGGGGTCGGGGTGGTCGAGGAATCAATTTGAGCTTCAGGTGTGAATTCTGCAACGAAATCGGCAAGTGCTTGTCCTTTGACGGCTAGTCGAGGTCGGTAGTCTATGTTAAATTCTCCAAGCTCAACTGCCCATCGCACCATTCTTCCTGATGAATCCGGACGGTGAAGGACATGTCTTAAAGGCTGATCGGTGAACACGATTATCGGATGAGCTTGGAAATATTGCCTTAACCTTCGAGCTGTAGTTACAACGGAAAAGGCCAACTTCTCAAGGTAGGGGTATCTGCTTTCTGCACCCGCTAAAGCTTTGCTAACGTAATAGATCGGCCTTTGGATTCCTTTATCTTCTCGAATGAGTACCGAACTTACTGCAGTTTGGGAGACACCGAGGTAAAGGAAGAGTGCTTCATTGAGTTCGGGTTTCGAAAGTAATGGTGGTGAGCCAAGGTAAGTTTTCAACTGTTGAAAGGTCGCCTCAGCTTCGGGAGTCCAATGAAATCTTTTATTCCTTTTTAAAATCTTGAAAAAGTCAACTCCTCTCTCAGAAGATTTGGAAATGAATCTATTTAGAGCTTCCATCTGACCAGTGAGCCGTTGAATTTCTTTGATATTTGTAGGGGACTTTGATAAGTGCTAAAATTTTCGAAATTAAACCCCAAAGTAAGCTTTGTTAAAGCTCTAAAGACATGTTAATTAGGTTGATTAGGTCATTTTAGTGCTTTTTAGTTATTTTAGAATTGTTGCAAATATCGCATAAGAGTAGCATGTTAGCTTGTTTTTATTTTTATTTTTGTTTTAGGTTAGAGTTGTGTGGAACAGGTGCACGTAATTGGTTTGCTGTTGTTTTGCATTGCAGGTAAAAATTGATGTGAAATCAAGCAGTTGTAGCATGAGATTGCCCACACAAGATTATCATGAGTGTCGGCAGCTGACCAAGATTCATGAAAACCGGATCTTGCTTTCTCTTTTTCTCTTCTCTCATAATTGATACTTGAGAGGGTTTTATAAGGAGAAGAATGGGTAGGGAGATTGAAGCAGATCCATCCACCAGCAAAACTTCCCATCGATTTCTTGATTTTCTTGGGCAAAAGCTCAATGAAGATCAGATCTGCAATCAAACCACTCTAAGAACTCTCTAGCAGCCATGGAGAACTCCTCTCTATCGACTCTATCTGTCCACTTGATCTCTCATCGGTAACTATGGATTACAGCTAATCGTATTTTTTTGAGGTTGATTCCGCCAGCAATTCGTGAAAGAGTATAAGAGGTATATGAGAATCTCTCCACTTGATCTCTCATCGGTAACTATGGATTTCTTCTAATTTCAGGAGTATAGGCCACTGTTTGGATCCCGTAAATATAATTTTTGTGGAGATAATTAAGGATCTCTACTAATTATATTTTGGGAAGCTATTATAGTAAAATGTGCATGCGTTTTACATCAACGTGCATTTCAAAGCAGTCGGTTCCATATTCCAGCACATAGACTTCAGAGAATACTTCGCCAGGCATGCAATAATCAGTAAAAGAGTATCAAGATGCATTCCCGGCCCAAGTCTCCAAGCGATCCGTATTCCAATGAATACTCTTTGGTATGAAGAGATTTAGCCAATCTTTTTTATCCAAAGACTGAGAAATTGTGCAATTTCTTTGAAGTCTCAAATGTTCAAGAAGATTTGGAGCTTCTAAGCTTCAAAATACTGATTTCGAAGTCCAAGATTTAATCTGTGGAAATTATTGTAATATTTGTATATATACTAGATGTGAATTCATTTTTCAGTTGTAAAAAAAAAAAATAATAATAATAATAAATAATAAAATAATAAAATAATAAAATATATATATATATATAAGGGATCAAAAGTCAACAATAATGGCTGAGTCTGGGAGAATTAGAGAAGAACGTGAGAGAGATAAAGAAAGTCTTAGGTGGGTGAGCAATTAAAGAAGCTAAGAGAGTCTGAGAAAATCAGAGATGTGAGAGTCTGGCAGAAGCAGCAACGCAAAAGTCATGGGTGCAGGCATTGTCGGAACGCCGAAGGAAAAATATCAGACGAAATTCGTCTATAAAAGAGGAGGCTCGCACAGAGGAAAAGAGGAGACGCAATACAGGCAGTTAGCAGCAAGTAGTTTTTTTTTCCTAAACTTTCATCTTTCCAAGTATCAGGCAGACGAATAGCTAAGTTGTATTCTCTTTTGTTAGTTGAGTGTTGCAGTTTATTTTCTTTTGTTAATTGAGTGTTGCAGTTTATCATAAATAAGTCATAGATTATTATATGCTACGTGCATCTAAGTCTTGACTATTTTCTGCTTCTACATACTATACTACTGTTCAGTTTAGTTAGTTTAATTTCAGAGAGTGAATTTTTTTTTTCAGTTGTTATTCTCAATTTCTATTTTTAATTTCCGTATTTTCCAAATTACACAATTTCACACACGATGCAATTGTCCCTCTCTCCACTTGGAGAGAAGAGGTTTTTATATTTTATTTTTTTTTAGTTTTTAATTATTACTTTTAATTACGCAATTTCCATTTCTGTATAATATCTTCAATTTCAATAGAATATCCCCTCTTTCCACTTGGAATTTCGAGGATGACTTTTTATTAATTTATGCTTTCAATTATGCACTTTCAATTTCAGTAGAATATCCCCTCTTTCCACTTGGAATTTCTAGGAGGACTTTTTATTAATTTATGCTTTCAATTATGTACTTTCAATTTCAGTAGAATATCCCCTCTTTCCACTTGGAATTTCGAGGAGGACTTTTTATTAATTTATGCTTTCAATTATGTACTTTCAATTTCAGTAGAATATCTCCTCTTTCCACTTCAAATTTCGAGGAGGACTTTTTATTAATTTATGCTTTCAATTATGCACTTTAAATTTCAGTAGAGTATATTCCCTCTCTCCACTTGGAGAGATGTGGTTTTTTTTTTCTTTATTTATAATTATGCAATTTCAATTCCTGCCCGTTTAATTTTCTGTAATTTAATTTAAGTTTAATTTTTGTTATTTCTTTTGCAATTATGTTCTTATATGTTTGACTTGCAATTACCGTAAAAAAAATCAATTAACCAACCAAATTTACCCAATGGGAAATGTCTTTTTCACTAAAAGTGAATTGACTTAGCCGATTTTCATTACTAGTCTCTGTGGATCGACACTCGTGCTTACCACTCTCTTTGGATTGAGGTTAAACACAGGTAAATTATAAATGAATTAATATTGACCGTAAATACAGAATTTAACCCCCCGTATTTCCAGCTATCAGACTTCATGTCGAGAAGGGCTCGGATCTGATCAGGATTTGCCTCATTTCCTGTCTCAGTAATAAGAAAACCTAAGAATTTTCCCGAAGCTACCCCGAACGAACATTTGGTCGGGTTGAGGTGCATTCTGAATTTTCTCATGATGGTAAAGGCTCCATCCAAATGCTGGATGTGATCTGGGGCCTTCAAACTTTTTACAAGCATATCGTCTATGTAGACCTCCATCGTTGATCCTAATAGTAGACCGAACATTCTAGTTACAGTGCGTTGGTAAGTTGATCCTGCATTCATGAGTCCGAAGGGCATTCGGAGAAAGCAAAACATCCCGATTGCTGTTATGAAAGAGGTTTTCTCTTGGTCGGTAGGGTGCATCATGATCTGGTTGTAACCCGAGTAAGCATCCATAAAGCTTAGGAGTTCATGCCCTGCCGTGGCGTCCACCATTTGATCGATTCTTGGGAGTGGAAAGCTGTCCTTGGGGCAGGCTTTGTTCAGATAGGTGAAGTCGATGCAAACCCTCCACTTTCCTGTTTTCTTCTTAACCACTACGCAGTTGGAGAGCCAATCGGGGTGAAACACTTCCCGAATAAAACCTGCATTGAGAAGCTTTTGTACTTCTTCCTTGATGGCTTTAGCTTTCTCTTCTGAGGAAACCCTCTTCTTCTGCCGCACTGGTTTGAAGGTCAGATCTACTAATAGCTTGTGCACAGCAACGTTAGGATCAATCCCGACCATGTCTTCGTGCCCCAAGCAAATATATCCCAATTTTTCCGTAGGAAGGATATCAGATCGGCCTTCATCTGGGCGGAAAGCTCTGAACCGATCTTCGCAGTTTTGTTTGGGTCGGTGGGGTGGACCTGGAATTCGATCAGTCCCTCTAGAGGGGACGTTGTGGAACTATTTTCGTCACAAAGATCCTCCATCCCGGCCTACTTCTCCTTTAATTGCTATAATGGGTGATCAGGTTGATGGTCAGGCGGTGCCTCTTTGTTCATTGTATTGCTCGATGGGTCGGTGAGTTTTTTGGGGTGACTTTCTTGAAAAAGCTCTTCCTTCGGCAGTTTTTGCTGATGATTCAGTGATATGTTAAAACATGACCTGGCTAAGGCTTGATCACCTCTGACTTCCCCCGTCCCATGAGAGGTCGGGAATTTGATACATAGATGAAGAGTAGATGCGGCTGCTCCAAGGTCGTTCAATGTTGGTCGTCCGATTATCGCATTGTAAGCTGAAGGGCAATCCACGACCATAAAGGTTGCATCTCTAGTTGCTTGTGTGGGCGGATCTCCAATTGTGATCGGCAAAGTAGTCAATCCTAGTGGTTGTAGAGATGACTCGTTGAAACCTATGAAGGGTGTGTGGATCGGTGAAAGATTTGGTGACTTTTCTTCCCATTCTTTCGTAAGCAGTTACGAAAAGAATGTCTGCTGAGTTGCTTGTGTCTACCAAGATTTTGCTGACCTCATAGTTGGCGATGATTGCTTTTATGACCAAGGGATCGTCATGAGGCAGGTATACTCCTTTGAGGTCTTCCTGGGAGAAGGTCAATAATCCATAGCGATTGGGTTGTCGATGGGAGAGTTTGTATACCTGATTCGAAGGGGTCATGTGTGCTGATCTTGCATATTTCTTCCTCGCCGACCTACTTTCTTTAGCATAGGTGAATCCTCCATGAATAATGTCTATGACACCTGCCAATCTTTGAGGCTAATCAGGTTGACCTTCAATTCTGCCGGTATTAGCTTGCCTGGTGTTATCCACCTTTGCTGGATCCACAAACTCTTTTAGAAATCCCCTTTTAATCAGGCATTCGATCTCATTTTTCAGGTTGAAACACACTTCGGTAAGATGGCCATGGTCTTTGTGGAAGGCGCACCATTTATTTTTACACCTCTTTTTTGGATCTGATCTCATTCTGAGGGGCCATTTTACGTATGGTTGTGTTCCGACCTCATTCAGGATGGGTATTGATCGGCAAACGGAGTGGCGTGAAAGATGTAAAACGCCTTGGCGGGGATTGACGTCCGTCTGAAGCATCGGCCTTCTGCCTTTTTTCGGGCTGCTTTCTTTCATCGTAATCTCAATTTTTTCATTTTTGAGCTGTTTCTCGGTCTTTTTTATCGGAGTCAAATATGTTGTCCGCCCCGATGTATTTTCTTGCCCGTTCTAATAGTTTCGTCAATGTTTTTGACTCCCTCTTCACAAATGAGATTCTCAAGCTTTGTGCTCGGAGTCCCTTAATCATCGCAGCAAGAGCGACCCCTTCGTTCATGACGTTTATTTCGAGGAGAGCCGAGCTAAATCGTTGTATGAAAGATTTCAGACTTTCTTCTTTTTCCTGAACCAGATTCAGGAGATATGTGGCTGGCTTCTTGGGTCTATGGCTACTGATAAAGTGGGCTATTAGCCCCGTGCTCAAACTCTGGAAGGAACTGATTGAATTTGGAGCGAACCTTTGGAACCAGGTTCAGGCCGATCCTTTTAGAGTCATCGGGAATACTCGACACATGATGGGATCGGTAACAACTTTGAGGTACATGTGATCCTTGAAGATAAGGACATGTTCTCTCGCATCAGTAGTTCGGTCGTAGGAGTCGATGGTCGGTAGTTTAAACTTGTCCGGCAAGGGTTCACGAAGGATCTTGGAAATGAACGAGGAGGAGCGGTCAGTCTCCCTTGCTTCAGGTCGGTTGTCTCGGGTTTGTTCATTCTTTCTTGGATATGGAGTGAATCGAGTGGCTTCTGGTCGATATCGTCTTAATGCCGATCCTCTCGTCCCCTAAGAACCTTCATCAACACGTTCACCTACTTGTCGTGGTCGTTCGAGATTTGTTGGTCGCCTCATTGATCCGACCTCTGAACTACTATCCTCTTCCTCCTGACGTTTGCTCCTCTCGTCATGTTGTGCCGATCGTCTACTCTCAATGGCTACTTTCCTTGGGGGCGATGTTTTGATTGCCTCTCGTCCTTCAACTCATTGAGGTATGGCGGCGATTGGTGGTGGATTTTGGGGAGAGTTGTTATGAGCCTCATGAGACAGTAGTATTTCTTGATGCCGAGTTAGGGTTTGGATGATTAGTGCCATATTCTCCATCTCTTTTTGCATATTGAGGAACTGGAGCTGATAAGGATCGTTTGAAGACGACCCTATTTCATTCCTTATAGGTAGAACTGTTGGAGAGTCGAGAGTGGGACATGGTTGTGCGTTCGGCTAGGGTGATTTCGCCGGTCCAGCTTCTTCATGGTGAGACGGATTGCTAATCTGAGGCAATATCGACTGAGTGTTCGTCGGGTTTATGACGCTGTGATCGTCATTATTGAGGATCCCGGATCGTGTGACCACCATTGTTGATGTGTATAAAAGAAGAGGTGCCGAAGGAACGACGCCTTCGGCCCCACAGTGGGCGCCAAACTGATGATGTCAAAAAGGGGTGAAAGGGATAAAAGGGAATGGATTAATGGTTTAGACCGTCGACCAAAGGATGAATTGCTTACACTGGTGTGGTGTTATACCTGCAAAGCTCCGACGACCAAGTCAGTGAATAGAGAATGCAAGAAGAATGTTTTTCTTAGGGAAATGTTCCGTACCTCGTATGGTATGCGACACTTTCCTTTTTATAGGGTGATTTCTAGAGTCTGTACTCGAGTGTTTTTTCCATTTCTGTTACGCCGTTCGGGGGTATGATCGGAAATGCACCATTAGTATAACAGTCTGTCACTATCAAATCGTAGTAATTATGAGGATTGCTGCTGGAGGTCAGAACCTGTCGGCGAAGATTCGCTTTTGAAATGATGAGTTAGTTACAGGAGATCGGCAAAGCCTCTTATAGTCACGTGTCATATTTATGCAGGTCGGACAAAATAGGACTAATATTAAGGTCGGTGAACAATTTCAACCTTATCGAGAGATTGAATAGTTTTAATCTAACAAACCGGGTACGCACCTTATCCAGGCGTAATTTATCAGTTCGGTTAACGATTGGTGTCTTTTTCATGTTTATCACCGAGATTGGAAAATACTATTCATTACCTGATTGGAACATTATATCCAAGTGTTAACATCAGATCGATCGACGATTTTACCCTCATCACCCACAAAGCCCAACTCCTAAACCAATAATATTTATTAATTATTTAGAAATGGTTGATTGCGCGCAGTGCATCAAGTCTAGCTAAATTTTAGCACACTTGATATATTGATCAAGTCTCTATTTTGAGGCAGGCATGTATTACAATTCCTTTCAAGGATGGACACTCAAAACTATGATTTCCCGGATAGAAACTCCCGAGGTTGGGCAAAATTTTAAGTATAATTGAACTCGATTAATAGAGGAAACACTATAGCTCACTTAAATTAATTTCAATTCAGTCAAATTAGAGAGTATTCCAGCATGTTCTTCATCACAGTTCAGCCCTTAAAGATCAAATACGTACTTGTTCTAGTGAATCACAACCGTTTACAGAAATCGTTTTCAACTTAAGTAATTAAGCTTTGCAACTAGCATATATATTAGATGAAGCAATATCTTATATACAGAGAGAGAATGAGAACGAAACGAAAAAAAAAAAAACCCATACAAATATACCTGGTTCGTGGTGAAGAATAAGAAGTAGCAGTAGCCGTGGAAAAGAAGCAACAGTAGCTTGAACTCATTAAAAAAAAAAAAAAAACATACATATCTTTATATAGAGAGAGAATGAGAACTGAAAAAACCTACAAAGAATAGTGAATTAAGGTGAGAAGTACGAAGAGAAAATCCCTAATTATCAAAATGGAAAGTCAAAGTTGGAGAATAATATAAAATAAAATATAGCACCAACCAAAATTGGAGAATAAAATCAAATAAAATATGTATCAACCAATAAGAAAGAAGTAAGATCGAAGAGTGAATTAAGGTCAGAAGAGAATGGGGGAGGAAAGGCCTCTGAGGGGTGCCACATAGGACAAACTGCTCTCTCTCTCTCTCTCTC
>JAESVK010000796.1:125647-139382 GCA_017140935.1 Hamamelis virginiana | reverse complement strand
ATGAGACTAGAAATAGGACTTGAGAATTACCTTGAACAGAACTACAATAGAATAGAATTCAAATAGGATATTCATTGCTCCACGTGAAGAAAAGCTGACTTCATGACTTGTCAAATCCCCAACTTTTATTAAAGTAAATGTAGGATTGTAGATAGCATTGGTAGATTGCATGGAGGGTTGCAGTATACAACTCGTTAGAAATAGGACTTGAGAATTACCTTGAACATAACTACAATAGAATATAATTCAAATAGGATATTCATGGCTCCACGTGAAGAAAAGCTGCCTCCATGACTTGTCAAATCCCAAACTTTTATTAAAGTAAATGTAGTATTGTATATAGCATTGGTAGATTGCATGTAGGGTTGCAGTATACATGATTCTGGAACAATAGTGGTGTATTTCCTTGTCACCAACTCCAAGAGAATAGCATGTTGAAGGAGTCCTTGAGTGCTCCACGTGAAGACAAGCTGCCTCCATGATTTGTCAAATCTCAACTTTTATTAAAGTAAATGTAGGGTTGTACCTAGCATTGGTAGATGGCAGTAGGGTTGCATGTAGGGTTTAGACCAACTTTTTTCCTATTCAACTATCCCCTACTTCGTAATTGTGTAGCAATATTGTTATTGGTAGGGGTATGATAGGGATATTAGACAAGTGTCGACTATATAATGCTAACATTGGTCATCATGATACCAACCAAAATCTGCGTTGAAGGAGTCCCTAACGAAGCCACTTAGTGTCAGCTTGTTATGATTCTAGCTAATCTACAAGTCCATTTGGAGTTTAAGCAATGCATGTGGCAGAGACACAAGTTGTCTACGCATTTAGGCAATGATATTAGCACTCGAGGCATCAATCTGATTCTACATATGCTTGGGTTTATAATCAAACGGGACTTTGCTCAAACACTCATACCCACACAATATCCGACAACGATTGGTAAAAAAATTGGTCAAGGAAGCAGTAAAAGTATCGGCTTCCGTATCCCAATATTTACGTTTTCATTTTTCGGCAAAATAAAATATGTTGATCCTTGTTATTTCATGCAGGATGCGTGGCAAAGCTAAGGAAAATTCGGAATGTGAGGGGTAGGAAATTTTATGGGCGGGAGACATGCTGATAAAACACCTGGATGCTTTCAATGAACCTTATCCAATACGGTGTGCATAATAGTAAGAGTAAATTGCCCTCATCTTCATTTTTTGTTCACAAATTTTTAAATCGGGTTAGCATCGCCAACCATGATCATCTGCAACCATATGTAGATGAGGTTGGAAAAATATGGAATTGCTGTGGGGCAACGGGTATATTTATCGTGACACCCCACCCGCAACTTCATCCATTTGCACTCTGTCACCAATGCAATGAGTTGATGGTAATGGTGCGGAATGTGGAAACTTCGCCCAAAATTAACACCATGTATAATGACGAAAGATTCCAGTTAATGGGATATTGGTAAATTGTTTGGTGAAAGATGTGTACATACTCTTGATTGTAAAGCGTAATCATTGTGGTTAATTGTGGAAACAAATGTGGTAAATATAATGCATAATACCAATATGTTTCAAAGCGTATACTATTGATAATACACATTTTATATTTTTCAATTATGGGAATGTGTAAAATTTATGTTCATTTTCACACATTTTTGCAAGCATGATATGCCATATGTATAACGAAATGATTTGAAATGAGATGAATGAATATATGTTTATAGTTAGTTTGGAATAATAAGATAATAGAATAAATTTAAAAATTATTTTGATTTTTTATAGGCCTTAACAAAGTATAATAAGGTTATAGTAATAATGTAAATGTAGCATAAAAACTTAAAGCACCATACAATAAGTATTTTTTTTTTTGAAAAAGAACAACCCATGCATAAATACCGATAATGGAGTAGATGATTGCAATGAATTGACAGTCGATGGATTCGAATGTATGTTGTAGATTGCGCATCACTACCGATACTAAATATATAATATATATCGGTAATGATGAGTGAATCAAAATTATGTACAAGCTTTTGTTCATCGATTACCGATAATGATAAACAGTAATATCGGTAATGGATGCTGACTGTTCAGAACTGATCGATCTAAATAAGGAAAAAAATCGATAATTTTATAAACCATTATCGGTACTGATAATTAACTGAATCCTTGTTGGGTTGATTATTGATATTATTACCGATAATAATAGACTAAATAATCGATAATAATAGCTGACAGTGCAAATATCATGGAATGTGAAGATGAAAATACCGATAACACAACTCCCAAATTATCGGTAATGTTTGTCATCTGGCCAAAAAAGTTGTTGAAAATCAATCAACTTGATACATATGCCTAATCCACATTGCACATTAATGAAATTAGCACACCTCATGCACATCGCGACAACATGTTCAGCCATAATCAAGGTGCACAATCATGATTACAACCTGTTATGCACAAAATGCAAATTTTTTTTACAGCATGTTCATAGGGGTTGCACTAGTATACTACCATGTATTCAATACATAATTAAAAGTATATAACAATCCAGACAACAAATTTTTAATTTAAAAACAACATAATAGTCAGGTGTTATACATTCAAAACATAAAAGGGTAATTAATTAAACGCATCACAATTCATCTTCCAATCTATTGGAGTACCGCGTGCTCGCACATCTTCAATATGTCCATGCTCCTGCAGTGAACATACTAACACATACATAACACATATCATGTTGAGTCATTGAGATTTTATTAGTGGAGGACATAAAAGAAATAATGAAAATGAATGAAAATTTGACCTTCAATGAAAGAGCCAATACTTCAACGAGGTGCAACAGTTTTGAAAAAGCAAATATATTCGGCTCCAATTGTAATGAATCTGTGGGAACAAACAGTCAAAGTAAGTTAAAAGATCAATAAAATGAGGGACATTCATTTGATATTGGAGGGAAACAAATAAGACTTTTCTGCAACCTTATGTGCGCGAGACGGCATGTTTCAAATATGGTTGTGATGATACATCGGACTTGTATTCAATTCCATTTTGGGAAATGGCATGTTTCGAAACATAACTGTAAGATTATTTATCTAATCAAAGACGGTTTACATTATAAAGTTAAGTAGACATGAATTACCCACATTAAGTGTAAAATAATATGCATATCAAAAGGCCAAATACATAGATCACGAACCAAACATCAACAGGAAGTTAACAATGCGGCTCAATGTTTGACTTTCCAAAAAGTGATTAACAGAGTTGAGAGGATGATTCTACGGGGACAGGTGAGATGAATTGGGCAAGAGATATCCATAGTTTATCTCTAGTAGTATCCGGTGCCTCATTGCTCCAATGTGTTCCTACAACACAAATAAGGACAAATAGAAAGAGGGAAAAATATTATTTGGTAAGTGAAGAAGAAACCAGGTGTTATACATAAGATTGAGAGCAATATTACCTTGGAAAAATGTAATATACGTCCAATAGATGCAAAACAAACAACAAAGGCCAATACATATACACCGCAATCATCCCTACAAGGTATATGGACGGCGAAGGTTAAAATCTTAATATGCGTATTGACATGTTCATAGTGTTTAATATATGATGGGTGAGTAGGGTCAAATTACGTATTATCATCCTGCGATGGAATTCCTTCCGGAATTTCCATATGCCACTGCTCCACATCATCAAATCCCCACATTTTGCGGCATAACGCTTCAAGAATCCAATTACACTACACATTTAAACGGTTCTTATCATATTTTTGGCACGGCATATTGAAAAAACATAATATAGGCAAGTAATTTAAGTGGGTTGACATATCAAACTAACAATTTGCTTGCCAACTTCTGTATTCGCTGAGTTACGCATTGTATCCAACCAAGTGACAGTTTTTGTAAGTCGATTCACAACAGCTAACATCCAATGACAATTATTTATAATCGGGAAAATGACCTAAAAGAGGAAGCAAAAGTTTGACTATCAAGGTATTGCATAGGTTAATATAGTGAAAATTATAAGGTGACAAGTAATGATGAAAACACTAAGCAATAATATTGAGGTTGTACACATACCTGGTCACATTCAGTGACGCCTTTAAAGAAACGCGAGACATTTAAATTGGGATCGTAATGGCTGGACAAAATCAATGTCTGCAAATTTGAGAAACCAATCAGTAAATGACTTTCAATATATAGTTACGTAACAGGGTGTTATTGTCCGATGGAACAACACAGTGTGTAGTATATTTAAGAATCATCTGGAATGAAGGTAATTAACTTACAAAATTGATAAAGTAGGAGATATGGGACCAGTTTGGGTGGATCAATGAAAATGGAAATAGTTGCTAAAAGTTCAAACAATTGGTCAACTGTTCCGAAAGGTATGAAGTAACGTGTAGCATAATTAAAACATTAGAGGGGGGAAGTTGGGCCGAGCACCATTTGATATGTGAAAGTCACAATTGATGATGCGATTAAGTGGTAATAAATGCATAACATACCGAAACATAACTGCTTAAAAACCATGTCCGAAATTTGCCTCGATGCGGGCTTGCATCCCGCTCCCTTAAAAGGCCCAAGTAAGCATCAACGATCTTGGTGTATTGATGAAAAAATAAGTAAAATAAGTCAGGTTAATGGACAAAATGAAACTAATACTGTACAAACATATCAAAATAGGTGAGCACGTACTGACCTCGGTCGAGATCCATCGCTTGGACGAACTTCTTCGGCCATGAGCAACCAAAGGATGAATGAACTTCAAGTCAAGAAAGCTATTCCGATGCCCAATCGTACCTATATTAGGTCTGCGTGAATTGCCTACAGAAGATGCAATTTCTGCAACTGTAGATTTATGTTTATTCTCCAACTTGAAAAAAATATGGGATTGAAGCCATTGAAGCTGTATAAAATAACAAAAAAACCAAAAAAACAAAAAAAAACAAATTAATACATGTTAGAGCGTATACATATTAACATGATTAACCCCTACAATTGAGTGAGATCGCTGGATAGAAGGGGGGACAAGATGTTTTTACCATCGTAGGATCAACATCATCATCACGCAAAAAACCTGCTTGGGAAAGCGCTTTAAGGTTGCCTCTAGTAGTGGGGCCTGTCCAAGGAGAACGTAGAGCTTGTCCTCTACACCGCTTACGCGAATTCTTCCGCATGCGGGCAACCACATTGGATGAGGGGTACCGGATAGGACTTGATTCTTCTGGCAATGGATTATTACTGGTTGGGATATCATCACCGCCGATTGGTGAGTCATGTTTGGCAGGACTTGAATGTTGAGGAGGACTGGGAAAAGGAGGTTCACACTGGGACTTAGTCGACTCCTCATATAAACGCATGAGAACATCATAGTCAACAAGCTGTTGACTCAATTTGGCCCACAAAGACTCGTTCTCTGTCATGAAAATTTCGCACTGTTGACATTTACTATTAAACTCCTCACGCAGTGCGGCATGTTCCTGGCGGAGATGTTGGTAACTGATTCTGCAAGAGTGATGCGGCGACTCAACATGGTCATCCTGATAGAACGATAATTAATTCAGTTAGTCAAATTTAAATCAAATTATAATAAAGGGTATAGGTGTAAATTAAAATTTGGGTGGTAGTACATAAATAATTTGATAATGTAAATGGTACCATTTCAGAGGGAGGATTCGGTTGTTCTGCATAGTCACTTGCGCCGACATTGAGATGGTCCTATGTGAATTGGAAAAAATAAAATAAAGTAAATAAAATTAAGCACAAGTACTTGATACTATATATTAAATGTAATGGGGAGAAATTGTAAACAAAAAACAGGAGGGCAGTGTGTCGACCGAGGTTGTTTTATGTATGTGTGTAGGAGGGGATGGAGGGGATTTGGAGCAGCTGGAATCACAATGGGGCCGTTTAAGTAACTCTTTGATGGCATGCATACTCTTCTCATTACGAAAAGGTTGCAACCTCACCAAAACCTATGCAAAGTAAAACAATACAATTATGCAGTAATAGTAGACTATGTTAGAATAGTAGGCTATGTTATATTAGGGCAAATTGAAAAGATAGTGAATATTGGTAAAAAGTATGAAAAAGATGGACCTCATCGTCATCAGAGACGGTTAGTAAAGATTTGGTTATTGCAGTTGTCACGCTTGTACCACTCCATGTTAATAATCGAGGCCATTGTGGACGGGGACGTTGGATGACCATCGTGTGTTCCAATACCCATAGCTTGAAGGGGAACATCAAATAATTATACCATTTGAATAAGACAGCATACCAGTATGCCAAATTTGGAGAAATATATAAAAGGGTAAATAAGTAAATGGAATTTATACCTGTAACAGTGGACTGCATCCTTTGATGCGAACTTCAGTGACCCGAGTATTATGTTTCAAAGTAGAACCGGCTTGCTTGATGCCGTCAACCAAAAAGTCATAGACAGCCCCACCCCAACAAAAATCATTCAATTGCTTCAAATCATCTAGAAGCTTAAAGAAGTGTCCATGAAACCCTGTACCAGTCAACGGGAAAAGGAAAGTAGAAAATGCATATGCTATGTAAACTCGACACATATCATCAACCAAATCAACCTTTTCGAACAAATCATCGAGTAGCTTTATCCGTCTAGGTTGCCCAGGAAAATACATGTCCAAAAGTTCCTGTACTCTAGATTTCCCGAGGTCCTCCTTAACACGAATTTCGGATCCGATAGAGCGCAAACCCAATATGTAAGAAACATCTACCGGGGTGAACGGAACGAATGTATTAGCGAACTTAAACCCCACAGCATCGATATCCCAGCCAGAAATTAATGATTGGAGGACGTTCGAGTTTGGTTCACAGGAGGGTAGATCCAATATGAATGAGAAAGGAGTCGTTTTGATAAGATTGATATGCTCTTCAGAAAGTCTTTTAGTTTTATCCCGCAACTTTTTAAGGGAGCATGAGTGCCTGACCCAAACCTGGAACATAAAAAAACCGCACCTTGCATAAAAACAAAAACATATATATATATATATATATATATATATATATATATATATATATACATACAAGTAAAATAAGTAGCAAACTAACATGAAGTATCGAAATATCACCTTATTACAACCCTTTTTATCAATAGCATTCGTGGGGGTACTTCGCACCATGTCGAGTGCAGAGCTGTGGTGGAAACTATAGTCATGTTAGTATCGACCATAATAAAGCAAATAAGGTAATTTTATAAACAAATATAACCAAAAGAATATCTTACAAAGGGACATGAATCGCATCGCATCAGTATGATAAATTTCTTGTATTGCACTCTCCATATAATATTCAGCAATAACATTGTGAAACAATGGATTGACATAATCATACGATAAAAAAGTTCAGATGTTAAGGGATACAAGTGTGAAAGTGTGTCAAGAGTAGCACATGTATAGGAAAGAATTATTTAAACAGTTGGAATATGACATAATTTAAGTACACATCATAAAAGATGTATTTAATACAAATACATGAACAGTTTTAACTAATCGGACTTCAATTATTACATCAGTCAAAGATAAAAGCTGTTATAGGGGAATGTACGGGTAGTCGTAATGGGAATGACGTCAACATATATATTACAAATCCATTCAAAATACAACAAATGTGATATGCTTCCCCCGAAGGTAGTGTATATTAATCCATCACGTAAGATTTATTGACTATACGATGGACTCCATTGGGTGGTATACTAAATTCGGTGGACCGCATGTAATATGAAGTTTCTAGACTTTATAACATTCGCGTGAGTAGGCCAATGATTGTGCACATAATGCTTCAACTCCCCGGATTCTTCTGCCACTACCATTCATCAAAGGGAACGGAACGTTCGGTTTATCTTCATGGTTGCATAAAGTTCTATAAACCGAACGAGCATAACTAAACCACCAACATCATCTTCCCAACAACCGAACGTTACGAAAATGTGGACATAAGTGTTAATAAATCTGCTTGATTCAAAGAAAACATCTGTCAGAAGAAAATTGAATGTCTCTATATAGTACACAATTTCAAATCTATGAGGATCACTTGCAACAATGACTATTTTTTAAAACTTTCTAAAATAAAAAATGTACGCTAGCATTCACATCCCAAAAAAAATATGCCTAACTGCATCAGGTGTAATGAATATAACTATGCAACCTTTACCAATTAGAACAACATAATACTGTCTATAGCCATGGCACTCGCGCATTATAAAAAAATTGAAAGAACTACATGACCGAACATAAGACCAATTCAACATTAAATTAACTATTCAATCAATGTATTCAAATGTACGTACTTGTGGGAATATGTAAATAAGCATTAACCACATTATGGAAAATCCATCATACATATTACCGGTTCACCTTCCCTTTTGGTAGGGGGGTCATGCGTACTTGGGTGTTTGATATTAATTTTTACCATTGATAGGAAGATATTATGAATATGGAGATCTCATTGATTGTAATGCAATGATACATAGAACCATACAAACAAAAAACAAAAAATTAAATAAAGAATATAGATCAAACCAAAATCAAGAGACACTATTCTTGAAGATTGATGCATCTCCATTAATGTACAATATTGGGTTTGTGACTAACCACGCTCGCATGTGGATAGAAAAAAAGATATTGTAATGGCGTAAAATGAAAGAGGCCATCTAGTGGGACGAACAAAAAGTAAATATTAGCCCACGTAAGAGACAAAATATTGCAACCGAACCCCCCCATTGAATCAAATTATACACGGAAATATAGCTAATGTTTCAAACAAAACTGTTTCCATTTCATTATTTTCTTTAGCTAAGTAGAAGTTTATAAAGGAAATGTCAAAATAAGATAAACACACTGCTTGAGAATTAGTTATAAAGTAAGCCTAATTGCATGTTGATATGAAATAGAAATTTCAAGTAATGATAGAAGAATAATTTCCAAACCAACATAACTACATATAATTATAGGAAGCCAAAAAAAAGGAGATTAATACAATACACCCTAAATCTGGTTTCGTTGAAGGAAGTTTATTTATTTCTTGAAACCAAACCACTTATACATACGATTCAATATTTCCTTTAAAGAACAGTAGTTGGCGGAATTACCATTACATTAACCGTCAACAGTGCATGCAACAATTGTTGAACATTACCCGCCGAACATAAATATGTTTCATAGCTAAATAAATTCAAAGTAATAGTATAGAGTTTGATAGATAAGGTTCTGCATAATCAGCATATATGAAGATTCATTGTGCTCCCTGATATAACAACAATTAATTCTTATTAGCTTGACACTCAAAGCTTGTACTTTTACTTCTAAGAGTGCATCTAGGCCTATGTACATATGTCACGCCAATAACAATAGTTTCATATCCAATGAAACGATCAACAAATTTACTTTGGTATTCCCCTGTTTTAAGTTCAACTACTACAACTTATCTTACTCGAATAATCTAAAATATTAATATTCTTCCATCCGTTGAAAACATTTAGACATGGAAGTTTTGAAGACAATACCAATTTTCTATTCAAATCAAATTGATGCACGAGTCTTTCTTTATTCGTCCCCTTTACGATAGCCAGAAGTTCATGGATTCAAACTAACAAAACATCATAAGTGAATAGATGGTAACAAGCAATTCTAATGGAAAAGTTTCTGAAACCAACAGATTTTAAAATATGAACAGTCTGAGCAACAAATAAATACATGCATGCGCAGTTCAACTGTTAGTTTTGCTCTCTCTCTATCCCTCTTATATATATTTCTCTCTCACCCAATTTTTCAATCAATATAAACAATCAACTGTTCAGGCAAACCCAGTAGGTCAAAGAAGTTAATATACAAATTATGCATAGCCCAATTCAAGGGAGCCAAGACAGCCCGAATTAAAAAAATTTACTACCCTCAAATGTTTAACTGGAACCATTTAATCTATGTGAACATCGAAATGAACCCTTAATTCATTGCCAAATCCACACCTCATATCAATATATAATATCACCATCAATATTGCTACCCACGAGGCAAACAGCAGCACCCATCAAGTGTTGGGCACAAGCTATATATACCTGTATGTGTGTTCAGAAGAAACATATACTTTACTAAAGAGGAATAAATATACATGCCCAAAGTGACATTATTATATTGAAAGGGGGCATTATGCATATCATATCTCAAAGGAGACAGGACAGCCTTAATTTACTAATTTACTACCCTAGTTAATTTCAATGGAACCATTTACTCTCTGTGGACATCAAAATGAACCCTTAATTAATTGCCACATCCATAAATAATGTCAGTGCTTTATAACACCCTCAATATTCCTACACATAAGGCAGAAGGTGCAACACACATAAAGTGTTGGGCAGAAGCTATATATACGTGTGAGTGTGTGTGTGTGTGTGTGTGTGTGTGTTATTTGAGTTTTTCCTAAAAAAACAAAACTTTACTATAGAGGAATAAAGATACAAGCCCGAAATGCCTTTTACAATAAAATCAGTCAAGCATTGAAAGGGAAAGTGGGGAAAAAAAATTTAAGCTAACTGTTAATAGATTTATTGCAGTCAAATATAAGAGAGGGGAAGCCTAAGTACTTACCCAAACAAGGACTACAGTCGGATAATCCATCTATATGTGTATATATATACGTATATATGTGCGTGTGGTTGTGTTGTTTCAATAAAGTATCAAAAATATCAAACAAAAGTTGGATGTTACCGGAATTAGAAGACGGACGAACTCAAAATACAGCGCTATTGTCGCCTTAGGGCTTATTTCCTCGCCGACACTCAATCACCCTCACAATCACAACTTCGCTTTCAATAATGGGTTCGAATGACTCCTGTTCACACTCAACAGATAAGGACCTCGGTAGGGACCTTAGGGTATCTGAGAGGAGAAAGGTCTCGCCTTTCCTCAATCTACCGACGGGAACCCTGAAAAATAGGGAAGGAGAAAGGTTTCGCCTTTACTCGGCAGCAGAAGATCGGATTCTGCACTCCAAAGCCTCTCGGCCGGTTCAATAATGGGTGTGGTAGAGCAGCGAGATAGAACGCCGGCGTTTCTTCCGCTGAGTTCGACGAGGTGCCGTGACTTCCGGTGTCTTCGACGAGGTGCTGTGAGTGAGAGAGAGAGTGAGAAAGAGAGAGAGAGTGAGTCGGAGAGAGATAGAAGGGTTTGGGCGGTTAATTATTTTATTTTATTTATTTAAATAAATAAAATATTATTTTTAATTGATTTGACCAAGGCAGACATGTAATCATTGAAATTAAAAAGTTTGATTTGACAACATTTAATGTGTAATTGGGTATCCTTAATAAAATTGGGTATTATATATAAAATTGGGTATTGGGTATTCTTCGTAAAATTGGGTATTCTTATATTATATGGGTATTTGACCGTTGGAAGCTGTTCGAAGGGTATTATGGTCCAAAAAAATTAGTTTTGTCATTTCCAAACACATGGGTTTATAAGGGTAATTTATTGAAAACATAGGTTCATTTTGGGAAAAAGCCCTATATATATATATAGAGAGACCAGTTCGCCCTATGTGGCACTTTCACATCGCTTTCCTCTCCTTATTTCACTCATTCCTTTCATTTGGTCCACTCATTTTTCAACGTGACAATATTTCATTGGTTTACTTTTATCTGACCCCGTTCAAAATGAAAAGTTGTGAAAATTTAGCTCATTTATTCTTCCATGAAAGGCGAAAAGAAGTTCATGGAAGATACCACAAGATTGCAACTCCAATTAGGTAAAAAATTTCGTACATGGGGGAGGATTTTAGAGAGAGAAATATATGGAATTTGAGCTGAGAAGAACCAGAGAGAAGCTAGAGAAAGAACAGAAGGAGAGGAAGGAGAAGGCGTGCGAAAATTGGAAAGAGAAAGAAAAGCCAAGCAAGAGGCTATTCAGCAACGCGAGGTCATTGAAGCTGCTCAGAGATCTCGAAGGCTTGATGCCTTGATGCTGCAGAAGCCCAACTCAAGGTCACTTTTCCCAAATTTGCCCTTTTTGTTGATGTATTTTTTCCCCTGATATGCAAATTTCTGTTTCAATTGTGCTCTGTTTGTTTATGCGGAATATTGTTCCCAGGCAAAAAAAAAAAAAAAATCCCTTTAGGCTCTGTTTGTTTCGACGGAAAAAAAAAAAAATCCTTTGGGGTGAAGATAATTTTTAGCTGAGAGTAAGTGAAGAGACATGATAGATTTTGTTATAGCTTCATGACCAAATATCCATTCAGATAAATGTTGTTGGAACTCCATGGATATATACATATATAAGAGTGATACAATATTCATATCTGCTCCTACTATATTTCGTCCAATCAAACCTCTCGAGACTGGTTAAAAAATGGTTCTTTTTCTAAAGTAGAGAGAGAAAGTAAGATTTAAGACCCAGACACACACTCTCTCTCTCTCTCTCTCTCACTCTGAATCTTTCTGTATCTCTGTTTCTATATATGTTTTCTGTAAGCAGAGGATGGCAATGGCGTGTGAGCTGTCCGTAGTGGTAAAGAAGAGACATGGTAATGCACATTATACACCGATTCATGAGATGGGTTTGAGTAAAATTGGAACAGATTCCATACGGTGTACTGAATGGTACAGTATAATCTGAACCGTCCATCTGAAATAATAGTGTGGGTCCAACTTTCACGTGTACTTGGAACTATGGATGCCACTGTCCAAAATTAGCTTTAATGCAATATCCAATATTCCTCTCGGGGTCCATTTCAACTTGTTTGCTTTCATATTCAAGACCTGGACGGCGGCACCCACTATCATGTGATTCAAATGTACAAAAGTGTAAATTTTTATATTTAGGTATATAAAAGTGTAAATGTAATATGTTCAATACATACATACTGTTTGCACGATCACAGTGGTCTGTAATATGCACTAATATTCATGTATATATTATTTAATGCTCTACATTATGAATGACCATTATCATGTGAAATACAAAAGTGCATTGATATTTATTTGTGTTCATTCATAGTATTAAAGAAGATTGAATTACTGACAGTTGTATAATATTCGGCTTAAACAAGTAATATTTGCTCACGCTCAAAAAATAAAATTTTAAAAATATTTATATGGGAAATTTAGCTAAAAGTCCTCATTTAGAAGATTTTCATGCCAAAAGTCCTCTCAACAGATTTTTCTTCTCAAAAGTCCTTTTGGCATGAATTGGGCAAAAATATCCCTCCTTTCTAACATTCAACGCCACCTACACCCCCAACCCTCTGGTTCACTACGTCACACCCGTAGTGACCTGTGTTAGTTCCCTACGTCAAAAACGCAGGTCACTACGTCGGAAAATGCAAGTCACTACGCCGGAAAATGCAGGTCACTATGCTGGAAAATGAAGGTCACTACGCCCAAAAAAATAAAAATAATAAAAATCTTACTTTTTCTTATATTTTCCAATCAACCAAACAAAAATTTTCTTTCTTTTACTTATAGAAAATCTTCTCAGCACTATTTCCTTCATTTTTTTAGCAATTAGCAGTATTGAGTTCAGCTGAGCGAATCTCTTGTATTCCTCGCGGCTAAAATAAAATAAACTTACCATATCCAAATAAGATTCAACATATAATTCAAATCAAAAACCATTGTTTTAAAACCCGAACCGTTTATCGAACCGAAAAAGTTACCGGGTTAAGGTTGTGAGACCCCAAAATTTTGAATAGTAAATTTTCTAATAGTAAATT
>JAESVK010000796.1:85934-125637 GCA_017140935.1 Hamamelis virginiana | reverse complement strand
ACTGTGGCATTTCCGCATAGGGGTAACCCTGTGTGGGGTGTTACAAAGGTTCAACCGGTTGAACCGCCGGGTTGAACCGTGACGTCAATACATTATTTATTTATTTATTTATTTATTTATTGATTTATTAGAATAAAAGCTGTAAATGATTCAAAATATAATTTTTTTTAAATGTTTGTACAATCAATTCATATATTTGAATTTATGTGCAGTCATCAAAATTGAAAATTATTAATTACTATTAATCAATCTTTATTATATATATTTTTTAAAATGCAAGATAAGAATATTGTACTATTAAATTAGGTGCTTTGGTTTCTTTTTGTTATTTGGGATTTTTTAAGACTAATTTGCCCTTTTAGCCTTCTTGGCTTTAAGAGATTTTAAAAATATTGGAACTATTTTAGTCATTTTAGCACCTTAAAAAAAATTAATTTTAAATTAAAAAAAAAAAAAAACGGGTTGACCGGTTGAACTGGTTGAACCGCCGGGTTGAACGATTTATTTAAAAAACGGATTTTTGTGGGTTAAACCAGCCGGAGAGAGGACCGGTTCCCGGTCCAACCACTTGAGACTGGTCCGGTCCGGGTTTAATAACGTCAATCAATATGGATAAAATAAATAACTTGCTTAAAATAAGAATTGGGGGTATAATAGATAATTTAAGCTATTAGTTGACTTTAAATTTAACCTGTTGGGGGCAATTGGTATAGAGTCTTATTCATTGAACTACTTGATAAATATGATCCTATTTAATTAGGGTCCTTTTGATCATGTTAGCCCTATGGTTTCAATCATATTTTGGTAAATGTTTCATCCCACATTGTTATATGATTTTGATGATAACAAACATTGTGTTATGATTATGCATATGAATACTCATTGAACATTTTGATATATGTCAAACCTTTCAAAAGGTCTCGTGGCTTATTTTATTAAATGGATGTATTGGCTAACCTTGTTGAACACTTGTTTATCCTATGTTTCTTGCGTATTCTTCATTCTACATTCATGCTTATAAGAAACTGGATTTGAGCCTTTCAACAAATATGAACTTTCAACATTGCTTGAAGCAACCATAAAGCTCATGCTCTCCAAGTGTGCTCCCATGTGAATATGGATAGTCATATATTCACCAAGGATCATGAAGAGAACCTTTCAAAGATGAAGTCTTGCTCAAGTTGATCAAGCCTATTTCATGTCATTCAAGCCTAGCACAAGATTTCAAGATTTCAAGATTATGAAAACTTTGTTTGTATCTTGTGTGAGCGTTTAGGCATTATATTTGTGAATCTCTCATTTAGGATTGAACTACATTGGCTCACTTTAGAATGACTTAAAGACTATAGGTTTTAAACTTGAAAAATCTCATTTTAGTCAAAAAGTTGTTTTAAGCTCATAATGAACTATATGAACCCAAAAGTCAAAATCCTTTTATACTTGTTTTGGTTTAAACATCATTTGGAAAACATTGTTGAATCTGCCAAAACTTGTATGAACAAGTGGTTTTGTTGAGCAAATATTTAAACTCTTGAAAAAGACTATTTTTGAGTAGTTTTACTCAAAACAGTAGACTGTTTGTTCAAGACAGTCGACTGTCTGAGTAAAACAGTCGACTGTTTGGTCGACTGTTTGAGACAGTGGCTTTATTTTACCAACACAAAATCCCTAGTCGACTAACAACCCTTTCCTAGTCGACTAACCGAGCCCTGAACTCAATAACGACTAGTTTTTGACAAACCTAAACGGCTATAATTTGCTTTCCAACGACCATATCTTTTGGGGGATCTATATATACTCATCTTATAAGTCTTAAACAAGCCAATGATCATACACAAACTCAAGCTTATCTAGTATTCATCATTCTTGTGTGATTTAATCGCTTACAATCATCATTCTCTCTTGAGCCATTGAATAGTTCTTAATCTTTGAGAGATATTAGTGAGGGCTTCATTATTGTACATCTTCTACTCATTAAGGAGTGTTCTTTATTGTACTCAAACCTTATATTGTAATCTTGTGAGTTGTAAAGGTTGAGTGTAACCCTTGTAGGTGAGAATCTACCACCTATAAAGTAGATTGTGGGTGAGTTGTCTTCCACCTTGAAAGAAGGCAAATTGTAAAGGTTTCTCCACCTTGGAGGAGTGATCCATAGTGGATTGTGGAATCCTCAAGACGGGGCCCTTGAGGCGTGGACGTAGGCGGAGACCGAACCACGTTAATTCTTGTGTTTGAATCTCTCTAACTCTTCTCTTGCATTACAATTCATATACTTGCTATATTAATTGTTGTTCAATTCATATACTTATTGTATCAATTGTTCTATTGTGATTCAAACATTGTATTCCGCTGAATTTAATTGAACCATAATTTTTATTTGGTAATTATTTTGAAAAGTTTTCAATACCTCTATTCACCCCCTCTCTAGAGGTATATACTTGGGCCAACAGATCATTCCCAAAAATCATTTTAGTTTTTACCTTTAATATTTAATTAATTATTATTAATTTCATAAGTTTTTACACTAAAATGAATTTGATTTTTATGTACCTGTTGATCCGATTTTAAATTTTTAAGAGTTCGAACCACTGTAAGGTAGTTCGAATCCCTCGAAGTTATGGAAATCAGATGATGGGATTCGAATGCCTCAATTAAGAGAACTTTTTAGGGAGACAGTTCAAGTTAATTAATCCTAACAATAAATAAATAAGCAATAATTTTAGAACGCAATAATAACAATTACTTTATAAAAATAAACAGTAAAACTATTGCCAGTACGGTTCGAGTTAATCTCGGACCCTTTAAAACTAACAACAATTACTTTAATAAAAACAATAAAATCTCAAGGCAGTGGAATAGATTTCAAACCCTTTGAAATAAATCTCGAGGATGAAACTAATAAGAAGAATTGCCTTCCTAGAATTCTCGACGAACCCGAGCTTTCTCTTGTAGAGCTTCCTTCGAGCACCTCCCTGGAATTTATGACCGTCTTGAGCCACCTCGAACTCTCTTTCTAGTTTTCTTTTCCTGAATCCTTGAATCTTCCATATTGCCAAACTTCGAATCGCGAACTATGATTGATAATGACCCTACTGCGGAACCTTGATGGTCAGCGGCAGTAGAGCTCCCAAATATACTTTTCTTTGAAGAAGAAAGAAGCTTTGAAGCTGTTGTGTATGTTTGAGATGCCTTTTTCTGATTATGGGTTCTCTTTTTATAAGAATGAACTTCAGAATTCTCTTCGAAATTGAATTCATCAGACTCCATTATTTGCAAAACTTCTCTCTTCCAATTGTAGAGTCTCCTTCGAATTAAATTTCTCTTAAGGTTTATCTCAAGAGTCCTTTATGCTTTGAATCATTTCTCCTTTCGACACTTGGCACTTCCTGCATAATTTAAAGAGATATAAATCCAATCTCTTTTTATTTGTATTTCAAAAATATAACACCTCATTATTTCCTTAATTTTATGATTTATCATTATTCACTGAATATTTGAATTCGAATTTTATATTTTTAATACGTGTCAGCCAATCAATGGCTGGTGTTAAAAAATAGATTAACAGTATCATACTTCAATAAAGAGTAAACATTATTTTCTTTTCATTTTATTACTGTGTTGATTAATTTACCGTTCATAATTCTATTTGTGATTGTTGCGCATCGCACGGATCAATACTGGGATATATATATATATATATATATATATATATATATATATATATATATATGAGAGTTTGAATCTCAAAGCAAATATATAATAAGATATACATATATTTAAAAAAAAAAATTAAAAACAACTCAAAAGTAAGAGAGCAATTTATCGTATTGACTGGCCACATTACATTTTTCTTTATGGGTTTGTCATGATCTCATCAATGGAAAAGGGGGCATTCCTCAAAATGTGATCTAATCAAAGATAATAAAATAAAATAAAAACTGGTGAAAAAGGATTTCTTTTTGTTTATGAGTTTGTATGATCTCATCAATGGAAAAAGGGACATTTTTCCAAAATGTAATCTAATCAAATATAATAAAATAAAAAAGTAGTGAAAAAATTTTGAATTCCAGCACCAAGGAGCTTACCGCGGGCACCATTATTGGTAGACTGGGATTTCCTTTTCCTGATTTTGATCGTGTGAATTTTGAGGAGGTAAACCACTTTGGATCTTTGGCTCTTTGCTTTCATAAGTTTATCATAATTAACTTATAAAATTCTTACACTCTTCATGCACTTGGAAATATAGTATTTTTTTTTATTTTAAAATAAATTTATTAAACAATAAAATTAATTTTTTTAAGTCAAGTGTTGGCCACACATTTGCATGAAAAGTAATATTTATGAGAGGACACATGCTAAGATGAATTTTCTATGTATTCACAAGGGACACGATGGAATCCGACTATCATCCCTACGTGGACATTCCTTGTGAGTGTACGAAAATTCTATCAACAAGATCCCTTGCATAACCAATATAAGAGTTTACAAAGCAAAACTTAATTACTTACAAGCAATGATATTGATGGACATTAATTTAATTTAAAATGAGAGTAGACTTTGGCCCCATTAATGAATCCCACCTCTTTTTTTTCTCGAGCATTTTTATCCATTCTTATATATTAAGGGTCTGTTTGCATTAGCTTATTCTAAAATCACATTTGCAGAATTATTTCTTCACATATCTCTTTAAAGTTATATTTAAATCATATCTTCACATATCAAAATTTCCATCCTAAAAGTGATTTTGTCAAAGTTTGGATCCCTAACTTTTGCCATAATCACTTCTAGTATAAAATTTTTGCTCGACATTCTATTTGTCATTCCTCGAGTTGTCTAAAAGTGCCGGTAAAAAGGGAAAAAAAGAGTCATCTAGAAGTAATTATCTCATCATCTCTTAGATCAAAGGCCATTTGCATTAACTTTTTCTAAAATCACTTTTGGAGAACTATAGATGTATTTAAAGTTATGTTCAAATCAAGTTTTCACATATCAAAAATTTTATATTAGAAGTGATTGTGACAAAAGTTAGAGCTCCCTTATAACTTTTGACACAATCACTTCTAATATGAAAATTTTGCTATCCATCTTATCATTCTTTAAGTTGTCTAAAAGCGACTATCACTTCGTATATTTCTTAGATCAAATGGAATTTTATGTTATAAAAAATGGTTTTAAAAAGAGCTAATACATACAACAAGCCTCAAGTGGAATTTTGTGCTCCAAAAGTGATTTTAAAAAAAGCTAATACAAACTGACCTAAGATATATGGATGCTCTAACATTAAATCAAAGGGTCAATATTATCCAACAATCGAAATAATTATTTTTTTCATAATTAATCTAAAAGTTAAGACCTATATCAAATGTTTGGTTTAAATGAACTACTTATGAATTTCATGTTTACCAAAAATCACAGTGATCTAACAGTCGCTTTTTGAAAAATGTCACGATGAAAAATTGTGATTTTTTTGTTTTTTAAAATGTCACTAGTTTTTTCTAGTTAGTTTTTTCAGAAACTGACCGTTGGATCACTGCAATTTTTGGCAAATATGAATTTCATAGGCAGTTCATGTAACCCAAATGAACGGTTTTTCAAACTCTGTCACCTAATGGGCTCTACACTGGTCACCTTATCCAAAGTTGCTTAAGTAGGACCTTATAATAGCATCACTGTACAAAAATATATGTACTACTTCTGCTTAATTCCTCCAAATTATCTGTACCTTTCACACAATATTTTCCTGTGAATGAGGAAGACGGACGGCAGTTCTTGGTGTGGACTGTCATGGTGGCGGGATCCATACGAAGCCAATCCCTCAGGGACAAAACCTTCATTTTTATTGATGAACTCTGCCTGATCTTCTCACTCAAAGAGATCCAAAAAGCCACCAACAACTTTGACAATGCTCTCATCATCGGCAAAGGTAATACAACAGAAATATCCTAATGAAACTCAGCTTTGCTGAGATGAGATATAGCTGATTATTGTTATTATTCATAGTAGCTTTAGTTAGTTAGAGAAACTGTTAATTGGTTGTAGTTAGCTATGACAGCTGTGCAAGTTAGTTTGTAGTTAGTTTCTTTTTCTGTTAATCAAGTAATCAAGTCTATAAATATAGGCTTGAAGCTTCATTTGTATTCAGTTAGTAAAATTGTATTTTGACAGTTTTTCAATCAATAAAACTTCTGTTATGGTATCAAAGCTTCAATTTTCTCTCTCGTTTTCTTATTTTCTTTTCAAGATTCTTTGTTGAAATGGCAACACAAGCTACTGCCATGGCAACACAAACTACTGCTGTACCTGCCTTGAGACAGGAAGATAGTCCTTCAAGTCCTTATTATCTGCATGCAAATGAGAATCCTTCTCTTGTGCTTGTGTCACCAGTTTTATCAGGTTCCAATTACCATTCTTGGGCAAGAGCAATGAGAATGGCTTTGTTATCCAAGAATAAGCTGAAATTTGTTGATGGTTCGATTTCAATTCCACAAAGAGAAGATCCTGCTTATGCATCGTGGGAAAGATGCAACACTATGGTACTTTCTTGGCTATATCATTCTGTTTCTTCTTCAATTCATAAAAGTATAGTTTGGCTTGATTATGCATTAGATGTTTGGAATGATTTAAATGCAAGATTCTCTCAAGGGGGTGCATTTAGAATCTCAGAACTTCAAGAAGAATTGTTCTCATTTCATCAGAACTCACTTTCAGTCACATATTATTTCACACAATTGAGAATTATTTGGGATGAATTGGTTAATCTTAGACCAATTCTTGTGTGTAGCTGCAACCCACAATGTAGTTGTGAGGCCTTAAAGACTGTCAAAAGGCATCAAGAAAATGATTATGTTATACGTTTCTTGAAGGGTTTGAATGAAAATTTTTCAACAATTAAGTCTCAGATAATGTTGATGGAACCTATGCCTGGAATCAATAAGGTTTTTTCATTGGCAGTGCAACATGAGAGGCAGGTTGGAACTATTATGTCCAAGATTGCAAAGCCAAGTGTGTTCTACACAAAGGCTGGTCCTAGTAACACTAATGTCACTTATCAGAATGGTTATCAAGGCCAAACTGATAATTCTTTTCAATCTGGTAATTCTTTCCAGAAAAGATTACATGTGCCTACACAGAGTACAGGACAAAATTTTGCTGCAAGAAGACCTTTTAATGGCACCAACACAGGTGCAAAACATATTTGTACATTCTGTGGTTTTATAGGGCATACCTTAGATGTTTGTTATAAAAAACATGGATACCCTCCTGGTTATAAGCAAAAAGGAAAAAGATATGCAAATCAAGTTGAAGGGTTCAGTACTGAAATGCCAGAACTGAATGTGTATGATGAAAATTCTTATATTGGCAATGAGTTGGTGGATGTTAATGCAAATGGTAATTCTCAGATGAAATGCAATTCTCAGATGCAATGTAACAATCAAATGCCTTTTACTCAAGATCATATTTCACAATTGATGAATCTGCTCCAACAGTCTGCAAGTCTCTCTACTGGTCCCAAAGCAAACACTATTTCTGCAACCTTTCAACCCACATCAAGTCCACCGGGTAAACATTTTGTTTCCTATTTTACTGTTTCAAATTCACAAAAGAATACTTGGATCATAGATTCAGGAGCCACAGATCATATTGTGTGTTCTAAACAATATTTTTCTACATGCACAGCAGTTTCAAATGTTTTTGTTCATTTACCAAACAATCACAAAGTTATAGTTACTCATATTGGTACAGTCCCTTTATCAAAAGATTTTGTTTTTACTAATGTCCTTTTTGTGCCCAACTTTACCTTTAACTTGATTTCTGCAAGTCAGCTCACTTTTACAAAAAGACTTTGCTTAATTTTACATCTTGACTCTTGTTTCATTCAGGATCTTCAGTGCTCGAAGATGATTAGATTAGCTAAGAAACTTCATGGCCTTTATCAGTTAGTTCAACCTTAGCCTAAATTTTTTGTATCAGCAGATTCTGTTGTAAACAAATCCTTTGTTAACTCTGTTGTTTCATCCCAAGTCTGGCACTATAGGCTTGGACATTTGTCTGCACCTAGATTGAAATTGCTTCAAAATGTAGATTCAAACATTGTTGTTCCAGAAATAAATCATTGTGAAGTTTGTCACTTGGCAAAACAGAAAAAGTTGCTTTTTCCTTTGAGCACATCTATTGTTCAAAATCCTTTTGATTTAGTCCATATGGACATATGGGGACCAATAAGAGTTGAATCTCATTATGGCCATAAATATTTCCTAACGGTTGTAGATGACAAAACTAGATTTACATGGCTTTTCCTTATGAAATTAAAATCAGAAGCTAGAACCATTCTTCAAAACTTTGTTCAATTTGTTCAAACTCAATTCCAGACTACCATCAAATGCATAAGGACTGATAATGCCTTGGAGTTTCATATGCATGTCTTTTATCACTCTAAAGGCATAATTCATCAAACTAGTTGTGTTTATACTCCACAACAGAATGCTGTTGTTGAGAGAAAACACCAACATATAATGAATGTAGGTCGAGCTCTTAAATTCCAGTCTTCAGTTCCTCTTTCTTTTTGGTCAGACTGTGTAGCTCATGCAGTGTATCTTATTAACAGAACACCATCACCAGTCATTGATAATTTTACTCCATTTCAGCTTCTGCATAATATTTCTCCTGATTTTTCCCTATTGAAAGTTTTTGGATCATTGGCTTATGCTTCTACTATAGAAGAAACAAGAACCAAATTTGACAAAAGAGCAATTCCTTGTGTTTTTTTAGGCTATCCAGTTCATATTAAAGGTTTTAAATTGTACAATATTCAAACTAAGCACATTTTTGTTTCTAGACATGTAATTTTTCATGAAGATATATTTCCTTTTAAAGAAATGACTCATGTTTTACATCCAATACACAATAATGATTTTGTTCTTCCTATGGCTATATCTAATACTTTTGAGGATTTATTCAGTGTTTCATTACTCAATCCTTCTCATTTACCTTCTATTCCTCAAGACAATAGTCCTGCACATTTTCTCAGTCTCCAAACCCCTTTCCTGATCCTTCCATTCATGAACATCTTGGTTTTCAGCAACCTGTTTCTACTTTCCCTTCAAATCTCAGAAAATCTAGCAGAACCAAACACCCTCCTACCTATCTGCAAGACCATCATTGTAATCTTACTCAATCCATCAACACTTCCAAAATAACCACACCCCATGCTATTCAATCAGTACTTTCTTATCAACACTTGTCCCAATCTCATAAAGTTTTTTCGGTTCAAATCAGTAGCATCAAAGAACCAAAGAACTATAATGAGGCTATTAAGCAACACTGTTGGAGAGATGCTATGCAGGCAGAAATCCAAGCCTTACAGGCTAATAACACATGGATCTTGACTGATTTACCATCTGATAAGCAACCCATAGGATGCAAATGGGTGTACAAAGTTAAATACCATGCTGATGGGTCCTTAGAGAGGTGCAAAGCAAGGTTGGTAGCTAAGGGCTACACTCAGCAAGCAGGGGTTGATTTTTTGGATACATTTTCTCCTGTTGCAAAGATGTCCATTGTCAAAACACTTCTAGCAATTGTAGCAGCCAAGCATTGGCATTTATATCAACTTGATATAAACAATGCTTTTCTCCATGGGGATTTAAATGAGGATGTCTATATGCAACTACCTCCTGGTTTTCACTCTGATTCAGCTAGTAAAGTTTGCAAATTACAAAAATCCTTATATGGATTGAAGCAAGCTAGTAGACAATGGAATGCCAAGCTTACTACCTCTTTGTTAAGTCAAGGTTTTAAGCAAGCTTCTGCAGATTGCCCTCTTTTCCTCAAACATACTTGCAATTCTTTTATTGCTTTGTTGATCTATGTTGATGATGTGATTCTTGCAAGCAATGATATGCAAGAAATTGATTCTGTCAAAGCTTATTTGCATGAAACTTTTAAAATTAAGGACCTTGGACAACTAAAGTTCTTTCTTGGTCTTGAGGTTGCTAGAACTTCTGCAGGTATCAATTTGTGCCAACGAAAATATGCTATGGACTTGCTTCAAAACACTAGCTTCTTGGGGTGCAAACCTGTTTCCACTCCAATGGTTGCTTCACTAAAACTTTTTGCTACTTCTGGTTCCCCATTACCAGATATTACAATGTACAGAAGGTTGGTGGGTAAACTTCTTTATCTTTGCGCTACCAGACCAGATCTTTCATTTGCTGTTCAGCAACTATCTCAGTTCTTGGATAAGCCAACAGATGTTCACTTACAAGCAGCAAATAGAGTGCTTAGATACATCAAGAAAGCTCCAGGCCAAGGGCTTTTCTTTCATGCAAATATTGATCTCCAATTGAAGGCTTTTTCTGATTCAGATTGGGCTACATGTCCTGATTCTAGTTACAGGATATTGTGTTTTTCTAGGCAACTCTCTCATTTCCTGGAAGTCGAAAAAGCAGACAACCATCTCAAGGTCTAGCTCTGAAGCAGAATATAGAGCTTTAGCAGCAACTACATGTGAGGTTCAATGGCTCCTGTATCTTCTTCATGACTTGGGCATTGAACAGTCCTCTCCTGCTCTTCTTTATTGTGATAACAGTTCTGCTTTACATATAGCTCAGAATCCTGTCTATCATGAGAGGACCAAGCACATCGAAATTGACTACCATGTAGTAAGGGAAAAGCTGCATTCCGGTGTCGTTCATCTCTTGCCTGTAACTTCTTCCAATCAGCTTGCTAATTTCCTCACCAAGCCACTTGCTCCAGGGTTGTTTCTCCCTTCTATATCCAAGCTGGGCATACACAATGTATATGCTCCAGCTTGAGGGGGGCTAATACAGCAGAAATATCCTACTGAAACTCAGCTTTGCTGAGATGAGATATAGCTGATTATTGTTATTATTCATAGTAGCTTTAGTTAGTTAGAGAAACTGTTAATTGGTTGTAGTTAGCTATGACAGTTGTGCAAGTTAGTTTGTAGTTAGTTTCTTTTTCTGTTAATCAAGTAATCAAGTCTATAAATATAGGCTTGAAGCTTCATTTGTATTCAGTTAGTAAAATTGTATTTTGACAGTTTTTCTATCAATAAAACTTCTGTTAAGGTGGCTTCGGTAATGTATACAAAGGCACTATATATAAATGGTGGTAACAAAACAGTTGCCATCAAGAGGTCGAACCCAAGGTCGTCACACGAAGGAGCTAATGAGTTCAAGACTGAGATTGAGTTATTCTCACAACTCTATCCCATTCATCTAGTCTCTCTGATTGGCTACTGCAGTGATAAAGATGAGATGATCCTTGTATATGATTTTATGATCAATGGGTCTCTACGTGGTCATCTCTACGAAACAAAAAGGGATCCTCTGCCATGGAAGCAAAGGCTTGAGATTTGCATAGGTGCAGCTAAAGGATTACTCTATCTTCATGTATCTGAGAAGCATCCAATCATTCATAGAGATGTAAAGAGCACCAATATACTGTTGGATGAGAAATGGGTGGCTAAGGTATCGGATTTCGGGTTATCCAAGATGGATTCATTTGGCATACGCCATAGGGTTCTAAGTTCAAATGTTAAGGGTACAATTGGGTACTTGGATCCGGAATATCTAAAGTGTCTGCGACTGACCGAAAAATCTGACGTCTATTCATTTGGGGTGGTATTGTTTGAGGTATTATGTGCAAGAAGAGCAATGAATCGTGATCTTGAAGAGGATTAAATGAACTTAGCCATTTGGGTTCGAACTTGTATTCAGAATCGGGTCCTTGATAGGATCATTGATCCTCATCTGTTGGGAAAAATTGCTCCTACTTGTTTGAAGGAATTTGTGGATATCGCCCATAGCTGCCTGCGTGATAGTGGAAGTGAACAACCCATGATGAGCAATGTCGTTGAAAGCCTTGAGTCCGCATTGCAGCTGCAGAAAAGTGCAGATGAAGAAATCAATTTTGATGATGAGGCTCAAAGTCACACAGGATACATCTACCGAGAGTTGTCATTCTGCAAGTCATCCACTGAAAGCATTACCTCAACTACTCACAACAATGTGGTCTCAAGTCAAGGTGCCTCAGGTGGACATGCGTTGAGCTTTCCTAGTCTTGATTCTGATAGTGTGAATTCTAATGAGGTAATTTCTGGGTCTTGCTTTCACATGCTTATCATAATTTATATTTTTGATGATATAGGGTATCCTAAGTCTACTCTTGCTATTCCTATTCATCCAATAGTCTGGGTGACAAGGTTTGATCCCTGTGGTTCTTAATTACTCGAGCTATCCCAACGACTTCAAAATCATCACAATTAACTCAAAATTTTATTAAAATAAAATACTCCCTTTGTCCCAAGTTTATTGAAAACCCTCGTTGAAAATTGATTGTTGTAGGTTTTATTTATTTATTTGATATATTTGTAATCATGATGGAAAATTTAGGGTGGGCCTATTGAAAAAATTCACTTTGTGAATTGATTGTTGTAGGTCTTCTTATATTAGTTTAAGGAAAATTTCATTGGTTCTCCCTTCCATGCATTTGATCAACTTGGAATAAGTATTTTGATAAATGTACCGTTGGATTTGATGTTCCACTTATACTTATCATGAATGCAAAAGATCATATTGATTCAATGGTCGGTTTTTGCAATTATCAAAAAATTGTAAAAAATAATGAAAAAATTGTGAAAAACTGTCATAATCTATTTTTTGAAAAACCAACTGTTGGATCAATGTGATTTTTTGCATTCTTGATACGTATAAGTGGAGCATCAAATTCAACGGTCAATTTTTCAAAACAAATGTTCCAAGTTGGTTAGATGCACGAGGGAGGATAAAAATGGAGGACGAAGATAATTGTTGTTAGTTTAATTATATTTATAATGATGATATGAGGTTCAGAGTGAGCCTATTGAAAGCCTACTTTCTAAAATGATTATTATTGGTTTTAACTTCTTTTTTTTCTTTTAAAAAATATATACATTTGTAATGGTGATAAGAGGTTCGGGATGAGCATATTAAAAACATTCTTTGTGAATTGCCTGTTGTAGGTTTCAGGTTATGAGAAATTAAGATTCAAGAACTAAAATTTTACACGCAATATTTTTTTTGTCAATAATTGTAGAGGCAACATTTTAGAAGTTCACCTAGGGCATCCAAAATATTAGGGCCAGCCCTGCGCTGTTCGTGCTGTGGACTATCACGGTGGTGGAATCCATTCAAAGCCAATTCCACAAGGACAAAGCCTTCATTTATGCCCAATGTACTCTCGGGCCCGACAGTTCAAATTGACGGAGATCCAACAAGCCACCAACAACTTCGACCCTGCACTAATCATAGGCAAAGGCGGCTTTGGCAAAGTATACAAAGGCGTTATCGACGTCGGTGGCAACATAATGGTTGCTGCCATCGAGAGATCAAAACAAGGGAGATGCCTGGAACTCGAGACTGAGATTGAGGTCCTCTCAAAACTCCGGCACCGTCATACAGTCTCTCTGATTGGCTAAGGTGTTGAAAAGGCTGAGATGATCGTTATATATGATTATATAATGAATGGTACTCTACATGATCATCTCTACGGAACAAACAATGATCCTCTGACATGGAAACAAAGGCTTGAGATATGCATAGGTGCTGCTAAAGGATTACACTATCTTCATGCAGGTGCCAAGGGTAGTATCATTCACAGAGACGTGAAGAGCAGCAATCTATTGTTGGATGAGAAATGGGCGGCTATGATTACTGATTTCGGGTTGTCCAGGGTGGCTGGGTCCTGCATGTCCCATTATTTTGTGACTAAGGTAGTTAAGGGTACAATGGGGTACTTGGATCCCGAATATTTTAGGTGTCTTCAATTGACAAAGAAATAAGACGTTTATTCATTTGGTGTGGTGTTGTTTGAGGTGTTGTGTACAAGACGAGTAATCGATACTTCACTTGATAGGAATCAAATATATCTAGTTGAGTGGGTTCAAGCTTGTATTCGGAAAGGGACCCTTGATAAGATCATCGATCCTCATCTGAGGGGCAAAATCGCACCGGCTTGTTTGTTTGTAGAAATTTGCGGATATCGCAAATAGCTGTGTACGTGAGCGTGCTGTGGAGCCTTGAGTATGCACGGCATATACAGGAAAATGCAGGCACTTAAAAGGACGAAGAAATCAGTTCTGATGGTGCTGAGATTGATTTCCGATTAATCCTCCCTGCAGAGTTGTCATCCTCAGCTGCTCAAAACGATGTGGTCTCAAGCCAAGGTAGCTCAAGTACGTGGGCGTAGTGTCTTCAATTTGATCAGCACCCCCTTTTAATTCTGATTCTGATAGTGTGAATTCCGAGACAATAATTGTGGAAGATAATTTTTAATCGTCTAGAAGACGTACATGAAAAATCTGGAGTCCTAACAATCAAAGAACAAGTACTGCAGGAGTGTTTCAGCAGCAAGTACAAAGACTCATATGGCAAACCACAATCTTGTAATCTTGTAATAGATACAGAATTCTCTCTCTCTCTAATCAAATTTGTTTGCAGTAAAACTCCTCTGTTTTTTCTAAACCTTCTAAGACTCACATGGCTTAGTGGTTCAAGGCTATTAGCTGCTGTATCCCATCTCTCTCTCTCTCTCTCAATGAATCACATGGCTTAGTGGTTTATAAACTTTTGAATCTACCAAAAAAGATTAAATAAAATAAAAAAGAAAAAGAAAAACCAGTCATTAACTTTTTTTATTTTTAAAATACTTCTAGTGCACTGGGAAAAAGCAAAGACATGCAAAAGTTCATTTGCACTGGAAATGCTGGACCACCTAGCTAACAAAGTGATCAAACCAAAAACCAAAAATGGAATAAATAAAAAATCAAATCATTTTAGCAAGGGGCCAACAAGCAACTAAGCAGTCTGGGACAGCGACAAAGGATCCCATCAAACCAAAAGGAAAAGGAAAAGCAAAAGGTCCTTATTCCTACCCGATCAATGATCGGTTACAATGTATAGATACAGGGATGCTAGTATCTAATTCAACATATATTGTCTTTCAAAACACTCATTCTACTTTGGTTAAAAATTCAAATTCTCATATAAGCTTATATATTATATCAGTGCTCATTAGAAAAAAGAAACAGGATTAATTAAGATATAAAAACATTCATAAATATTCACAAGATTTGTTTCCACCCTAAGTACTCCGATATGATTCTCAAACAAAATATGACTAAAAAGGCAGGGGGGAAGGACTCAACATCATGCGATCAAGTCCATCTGCACACAAGCATATCATGTTAATGCGTATCTACTAATTAATATGTTGGCCTCTCTGTAGTAAAAAGTTAAGTTGACCGACTGTAGTTATAGAAAAAGAGACAGTCTTCCAATAGCACCTCAAAGATGAATAATGCTAGATGAACCAAATCTTAGACAAAAATTTTCAAACCAAATGATATGTCCGAATAATACAATCTCGATTTCTGTGCATTTCAAAATTGCACAACATTAGATGAGATATCTTACTAACATATCATTTTGTTTAAAAAATTTGGTCTAAATATGGTCCACTTAACATTTTTCTATTAGTAATTCTCATTATGGTCATGATGAGCCAGCCCCTCCAATGGCAGCAAGTCCATGATAATATTTATTTTCATGTAATTATTGAGGGGTTGAGGGGTTCCAATTATTGAGGGACCTGCATATGTATGATGTATCATTCTTTTGAAATGATCGATATAGGGATCGAGAAAATGGAGAATTAATTCTTTTTAAGACCAATAATATCATAGGCTTTTAAGTCGATAAAGTCACCCCCATACATGCACTTATCATTTAAAAAAATAATAATAATATATAATAACTAGACATGATTACATGAATATATATATCATAATTAAGAGAATTTAAGTACTTTTTCCGCTTTAGAATTATGGTCTGTGAAATTCTAGTTGGGTTACAGAGTCCTCCAAATTAATTCTCTCTACCGTTGAGACGCTATTATGGTGGTGGAATTCCTGAAAAGGACAAAAGCTTCATATTCCTCCCATGGACTCTGCCGCTACTTCTCACTCACCGACATCCAAACAGCCACCAACAACTTCGATGATGCTCTCATCATCGACACAGGCAGCTTCGGCAATATATACAAAGGCTCCATCAATGGCGGCAACACAATGGTTGCTATCAAGAGGTTGGATCCAGGGTCACGCCAGGGACCCCATCAGTTCAAGACTCAGATAGAGTTACTCTCACAGCTCCGTCACCCTCATCTAGTCTCTCTCATTGGATACTGCACTGATAAAAGAGAGATGATCCTTGTATATGATTACATGATTAACGGGACTCTACGTGATCATCTCTACCAAACAAACAGTGATCCTCTGCCATGGAAGCAAAGGCTTCAAATATGCATAGGTGCTGCTAAAGGATTACACTATCTTCATTCGGGTAAGAAGCATATAATCATTCATAGAGGCATGAGCAGCAAAAATATATTGTTGGATGAGAAATGGGTCGCTAAGATTTCTGATTTCGGGCTTTCCATGATGGGTCCTTCGGGTATGCCCGATACGGCTGTCAGTACATTAATTAAGGGGACATGGGGATATTTGGATCCGGGATATATAAAGCGTCAGAAACTGACTGAGAAATCTGATGTCTATTCATTTGGTGTGGTGTTGTTTGAGGTATTGTGTGCAAGAAAAGCAGTGAATCGTGATCTTGAAGATGATCAAGTGAGTTTAGCCAATTGGGTTCAAACTTGTATACGGAGTCGGACCCTTGATAAGATCATTGATCCTCATGTTATGGGCAAAATCGCACCTTCTTGTTTGAAGAAATTTGTGGATATTGCACAGAGTTGCCTTCATGAACATGGAATTGAAAGACCCATGATGAGTAATGTGGTGGAATGCCTTGAGTTTGCACTACAGCTGCAGGAGAGCGCAGATGCTGCGAATGAAGATGATGATGAGGAGCCTCACATTGAATACATAAGCCGGGGGATTTCATTCTATGAGTCATCTTCATCCCGTGCTTGCATCAGTACCGTAGCTGCTCATAATGATGTGGTTTCAAGCCAAGCTGGTGGGTTGAATTCCAGCACCAGGGAGCTTACTGCGGGCACCATTATTGGTAGACTGGGATTTCCTTTTCCTGATTTTGATCGTGTGAATTCTGAGGAGGTAAACCACTTTGGATCCTTTGGTCTTTACTTTCATAATTAATTTAGAATTTTATTTATTAAATTTAAACAAAAATTATGAGTTATAAATCCATTAGTGCTTTGATTTATTCACATTTTTTAACTTTTTCCTATGAATGAGGAAGACTGGTGGCAGTTCTTGGTGTGGACTATTATGGTGGCAGGATCAATACAAAGCCAATTCCTCGGAGACAAAACCTTCATTTTTAATTGATGAACTCTGCCAACGCTTCTCACTTAGGGAGATTCGAAAGGCCACCAACAACTTTGACAATGCTCTCCTAATTGGCAAAGGCGGTTTCGGCAACGTATACAAAGGCAGTATCAATGGCCGCAACAAAATGGTAGCCATCAAGAGATCGAACCCAGGATCACACCAGGGAGCCTACGAGTTCAAGACTGAGATTGAGTTGCTTTCACAGCTCCGTCACTCTCATCTAGTCTCTCTGATTGGTTATTGCAGTGATAAAGATGAGATGATCCTTGTATATGATTATATGATCAATGGGACTCTACGCGATCATCTCTACGAAACAAGCTATGATCCTATATCGTGGAAGCAAAGGCTTGAGATATGCATAGGTGCAGCTAAAGGATTACACTATCTTCATGTATGTGAGAAGCATCCAATCATTCATAGAGATGTGAAGAGCACCAACATATTGTTAGACGAGAAATGGGTGGGTAAGGTTTCGGATTTTGGGCTATCCAAGACAGGTCCATCCAGCATGCACGATAGGACTATGAGTTCGGATGTTAAAGGTACATTCGGGTACTTGGATCCGGAATATTTAAGGTGTCTGCGACTTACTGAAAAATCAGACGTCTATTCATTTGGTGTGGTGTTGTTTGAGGTATTGTGTGCAAGGAAAGCTATGAATCCTAAGCTTGATGATAATCAAGCCAGCTTAGCCCTTTGGGTTCAAATTTGTATTCAAAATCGAATCCTTGATAGGATCATTGATCCTCATTTGTTGGGAAAAATTGCACCGGCTTGTTTGAAGAAATTTGTGGATATCGCCCGCAGCTGCGTGTGTGATAGTGGAAGTGACAGACCCATGATGGCCAACGTGGTGGAAAGCCTTGAGTTTGCATTGCAGCTACAAGAAAGTGCAGATGAAGAAATCAATTTTGGTGACGAAACTCACAGTGAATACACCTACCAAGAGTTGTCATTCTGTGGGTCATCCAATGCATGTATCATCTCAGCCGCAAACAATGACGCAGTCTCAATCCAAGGTGGTTCTAGTGGACATGTGTTGAGCTGTCCTAGTCCTGAGTCCCACAGTGTGAATTCTAATGAGGTAAACCACTGGATTACTGTGTCTCACTTTCACATGATAATGTTGATTTTATTTTATTTTTTTATTTTATAATATATGGTATCCTAGGTCTACTCTTGCTGTTTCCGTTCATCTTATAGCTAGTCAGAGTACCAAGGTTTGATCCCTAGACTAAATGTAGATTTTATTATAATAATAATAATAATAAAAGAGTTATAAAGTCTAAAAATTCTTACATTTTTTCACTTGTAAGTACTATAGCATTTTTTTTATTTTAAAAATAAAATATAAATAAGCAATAAAATTATTTTTTTCAAGTCAAGTGGCTACACATTTGAAAAATAAATAATGCTATTTATAAGTTACCCCACAAACATTGTAATAGAAGAAAACTTAGTTTGGAGGCCTATTACCATGGTTCATATATGTATATATTCATGTAGCGATTCGTTGTAGCGATATATATTCACATGACTTTCTCTTCTCTTTCTAGCTTATATTTTAATCTTTTTTCTTAAATAATGAATATTCTTACCAAACTTCTTTCATTAATATTTTTAATTATTCTCACATAATATAAAATGTATGCTCCATCTGTATACACTAATACATTTGATTGAGATCAAATGATGAAGATCATCATCCAATAATTAAAATAATTATTTTTAAATAATTAATCTACTAAATGAGACCTCATATGATAAGCTGGCGCATCATGTAGATCTCCCCTAGTGTGCATATATGCAGAGTGTCGCACCAACTAATGTGGAACATAAATCATTAGGTAAATAAAGTGGTTGGATTTATTCACTAGTTTTAGAATTTTCTGTGCGCGTGTGTATATATATAGAGTTATAAATCTATATAATTAATATGTTCTGTGAACCCCTTCCTCTAAATTCTCTCTCTATGTACCATTCACACACTATTTTGCTGTGATAAAGAAGACCGACGTGGGTTCTTGCTGTGGACTATCACGGTGGTGGGATCTATTCAAAGCTAATTCCCCAGGGAGAAAACCTTCATTTTTGCCGATTGAATTATGCCGACACTTCTCACTCACAGAGATCCGACAAGCCACCATCAACTTCGACGATGACCTCATCATCGGTGTGGGCGGCTTCGGCAAGGTATACAAAGGTTTTATCGATGGCGGCAACACAGTGGTTGCCATCAAGAGGTCGAACCCAGGGTCACGTCAGGGAGCCCATGAGTTCGAGACTGAGATTGAGTTGCTCTCACAGCTTCACTGCATTTATCTAGTCTCTCTGATTGGATACTGCAATGACAAAGATGAGATGATCCTTGTATATGATTACATGATCAACGGGACTCTACGGGATCATCTCTACGAAACAAACAATGATCCTCTAACATGGAAGCAAAGGCTTGAGATTTGCATATGTACTGCTAAAGGATTAGACTATCTTCATGCAGGTTCGCAGCATACAATCATTCATAGAGACGTGAAAAGCACCAATATATTGTTGGACGAGAAATGGGTGGCTAAGATTACTGATTTCGGGTTGTCCAAGATCGGCATGGCCGATATGGCAGTGAGTACAGTTGTTAAGGGTACATGGGGTTATTTGGATCCAGACTATGCAAGGCGTCAGCAACTGACTGAAAAATCCGACGTCTATTCATTTGGTGTGGTGTTATTTGAGGTATTGTGTGCAAGGAAAGCAGCGAATCCTAAGCTTGGTGGTGATCAAGTGAACTTAGCCCATTGGGTTCAAACTTGTATTCGGAATGGAACCCTTATTCACATCATTGATCCTCATTTGATGGGCAAAATTGCACCAGCTTGTTTTAAGGAATTTGTAGAAATCGCACACAGCTGCTTGCAGAATAATGGAATTGATAGACCCAGGATGAGCAATGTGGTGGAAAAGCTTGAGTTTGCACTGCAGCTGCAAGAAAGTGCAGATGCTGCGAAGGATGAATTCAATTTAGGAGATGAGCCTCACACTGGATACATCTACCAAGGTTTGTCATTCTGCGAGTCATGCTCAGCTGCTGCTCAAAACGACAACGTTGTCTCAAGCCAAGGTGGTTCAGGTAGGCATATGTTGAATTCGAGCACCTTCAGTACAATACTGAGCATTCCTAGTTCTGATTCTGATACTGTGAAATCTGAGGATCCGAATCCAGATGAACAATAAATTATGGATGCATTAAGTACTTGTGGGTTTAGGAATGTTGACTAGTGCATGGAAGGAGATAATTGTTTTGTTTTGAAGTATGTTGAGCAGCCAAATTAAAGGTCAAGGATTTAAGAGTTACCGTTGCATGGTGGAAAATCAATCACATTGCTTAGTGTTTTATCAGCTGCTGCATGTATCCCACACCTCTCTCTCTCTCTCTCTCTTTCTCTCTCTCTCTCACACACACACACACCAAATGCATTCTCCTTCTACTATCTGTCCATGATGTATTCCTGGAATAGATTTGTCCGCAAGTATAACTTGGGATAATAGTGCTTTGGGATTGAAATTTCCGTATATTCACAATGGAGTGTGGTCACGACCAAACATCCCCCTCTCTCCAAGTGCTTTTTTCTTTTCCTTTTTTGGACCAAGTAAGGAATACTAATTGGTCAGTATGACGAGGGTTTTTTTGGATCTAGGCCTCCTACATATGTAACTAGTTGTCTAGAAGGTGTCAGCTAGCTTGCTTGTAAAATCTCTTTGTAGTTATATCAAAGACCTGGGTTCAAATCCCTCCTTCATCAGGGTAGGAAGGGTTTAAGGAAAAGAAGAGGACTACCTAGGAGTAGCTCATTTAAAAAAATACATATAATAATTGTATGTATACCCATGAATTTATAAAGTAAATCTGATCGATTCTATTGGAATTTCTACAAACTTCTTGTTCTCTTTTGACGATTTGACGATTGGGTAGGTAGCATTTTTTTCTTCCCTACACTTTGTAATTAGCCGAATCTCTTTTAGGCTGTAGATTTATGGCATGATTTCCTAGATTGGGGAAAACCCCAAGATTTGAGTGGCAATTTTTCTTTTTTGGTGACATCTCTTGCGCATCCGTGCGCAGATCAGCACATGCTGATCTTTTCAAGATCAACAGCAAAATCCGGACTCTTTATTTTATGGAGCTACACAAGACATCTTAGGCTTACACTGGTTTAATCTTTATTTACTTTACCCTGTCCACAACTATTTTTTTTTCAATTTGCTTTTATTACAATAACAATAATAATTTATAACCATTTTGGGGTAGGGATGACAGATTCATCACAGATCTAGCCTGTGCTCAGAATTTTAACAGTTCACAAAACATATCAATCATCAAGAATTACACTATGACAGAGGAAGTGTAGAAGGACACAGGACCAAACAAATCATTCAATCAACTTTATAGACACAACATGCAGCATCAATTCACAATAAAAAAACCAACGTATAAATGATGACAGCATTTATAGATAGAGCATGAGAGTAGCAGAACACAATTTGACTAGATATCCATGGGAATATTTAAAAAAGGTCTCAGTTAACATACCTACCAAGAACTGGTATCAGTCCAATTAGTTGTTGACTTGTTGCCATATTTCCTACGCAGAACTGAAGACACATATAATAGGTCTATGTCTCAAAATTTTAATAATTCATTAATGATTTAGTAAGTTTATTTGTTGAGGTTTACATTAATTAAGTACAATTTAAGTATGGAAATTACACCAAGGCTATGTTTTACACTAGATAATTCATTAAGACAACAAATACAAATAGATAGTAAAAGGTTTGAGTGCACTAGAGCCATTATCTTATCATAGCCCAGCAAGACTGTATCAACTCTTAAGAGCAGCCAAATTATCAATGACCAAAAATACGGATAAAATCTAACCCTGATGATCAATTACCAAGAGAATGCAGAATGCTTAACACAACAATCCCTTCAATTTTCCTTCATGAAGCTAAAAACTTACGAGTTATGACGTCTTAAGCAAGACTGTATCAACTCAAAAGAGCGTCCAAATATCATTGTCCAAAAATATGGATAAAATCCAACCCTGATGATCAATGAACAAGAGAATGCAGAACGCCTAACACAACAATACCTTCAGTTTTCCTACATGAAGTTATAAACTTATGAGGTCTTGAACAAGACTGTAGTACTTAATTAGAAGAGCTACAATAACATTTCTCCAAAAAGAAAATAAAAAAAAAAATATATATATATATATATATATATAGAGAGAGAGAGAGAGAGAGAGAGAGTTGTTCTAATCAGGGCGCCCTGATTTTAGCTTAAAATCAGCTAATAACAGGGCACCGTTGGATCTCAGCAACGGCTGAGATCAGTTCACTTAAGTGCAACCAAGACCCGGGTGAGCTTGTGACCCGCGTGAAACCAAGACCCGGGTGACCCGTGTGAATGGCATTCAGCAAGTAAAGAGGAAATCAAAGCTGCCCTAACCCTCTCCTCTATCCCTGAAACCGCTCAGCTGCCATCTCCATCTCCTCCCCCTCACGTTGACCGGCGGAGGCACGGATCCTCCTTCCCACCACAACTGTGAAATCCTCCTCAAGTGATCTCTTGATGTATTTCTGGAAGTCAAATTTTGTTTCACTTCCTGGTGCCAAATGTGCTTGGGGAAAAAAAAAACTCAAAATTTGGAAAAAAGAAAAAAAAAAAAGAAAAAGAAAGGATAGAAAATGGAGGGTCCTAAATTGAAGAAGCTAGACATATAGATCATGAAGTTCCCAGTCCTTACAATCCAAAGAAGAATGGGTGACTGACTCCAGAAATTCAAATGCCGTCTTCCGAAGGATGTATCTCTCGTAAACTTGAATCTATCTGGGTTTGCAATACACAAAGATTTTACTTTGTTATTAAACTAAGAACAACTTTCCCTGATTTTTCAGTTGAACAGTAGCAGCACCCAATATACTTCTGCCGATGGACGCCGGAAGGAGGATCGGTGCCGACGCTGGTCAATGTGAGGGGGAGGAGATGGAGATAAGGCAGCTTTGACCCTCTTTACTTGCTGAATGCCATTCACGCGGGTCACCCGGGTCTTGGTTTCACGCGGGTCACCAGCTCACCTGGGTCTTGGTTGCACTTAAGTGAACTGATCTCAGCCGTTGCTGAGATCCAACAGTGCCCTGTTATTAGCTGATTTTAAGCAAAAATCAGGGCGCCCTGATGAGAACAGCTCTATATATATATATAGGTATAAAAAAAATACTTAGAGACATCTAAAACATAAAAAATAATAATAAATAAATAAAGAACAGCATATACATGATGTTACCTACATTACATATGCACCAATTTTTTCTTATCAAAATGGATCCCAACCAGAGAGGCCCATCCATCACTACCATCCTCCTTCGCATTACCAGGGTGGTGACTGATTCTATGTTTTTAAAAATTAAACATAAAATCAGTCATGAGAGAGAGAGAGAGAGAACATATTACAAGCATGCTGCCCAGCAACTAAAGTCTTTGAATAACATGATGGATACTATCAAGTTACATTTTCTTATGAAGAAACAGAATTGCTCCCTCTTTGAAATAATAAATAACTATTTCCATACAAGAGAGACAATCCTCCTTTTAAAGTATGCTTTCTACTTAAAAATTGAGACATTACTCTCTCACTATAATAAAGACAAGTTTTTTCCACAATAAAGAGGAGCATTACTCTTCATAATATGTTTCCTGTTGAAATATCAAACTAGTCAATATAGATTCACACAAACTGACTTGAATCAATTATATAAAATAAGCATAATACCATTAATACGGCCATCTCTTTCATGTCCAAACAAGGTATTAAAATTTCAGAGTGTGCACTTTTATATATCTATATAAAACAAAATAGTGTTGCTCTACAAAGTGTGAATCCTAATTTGTTACTTCTTTTTTTATAAAAAAAATTAATTTCTAATAATCCATATCACAAGTTATGGCAGGCCTCAAATATCACTCTTTTCTTACTAAGGGAAGCCAGCTCATATAATAATACATTTCCATTACTGGTAGGAAGTTTCTTTTTCAAAACAATCTTTGCTAATTGAGTCACCAACATAAAGACCAAATCAAATTTTGTGAAAATAAAACAAATAAAAAAAAAAATGCAATAACACCGGAGAAAACCTTATTAAGTTTTTTTTTTCAATAATCAACAAATTTATTCATGATAGTAAAGAGGACAAGAAGTCCAACTTACAAAGAAGAAAACAAATAAAACCAAAAGAAATCAAGGAGCAAAAAGAAACCCTTACGGATTACAAACTACCACCCAATTACCCCTAATGACAAACAATGGAACACCCTTGAACTCTCTAGTTAAATTGAATGAACACGGATCAGATGACTAAGAAAATAGTTTAACATTGTAACACATTAATCAATCCATCTCAAAAGAAAGATTCTCTACAATCTTGCAAGAAAAGGATTGCAGCTGGAGGCCCAAATTTTTCTAGTAACTCATTGATCCCATCTTCGAATGAAGTGGGAGGGCCAAATTTTTCTGGTAAATCATTGATTCCATCTTCGAATTACATCAACATTTTAACAAATCCGTCATCTTCGTCTTTTTGGGCAATCAAAGCCCAACACTTCGTCATCTTGAAAGTATCACTGCTTTGGGGAAGATGCCATTATCTATGAGTGTTCGGCTAAAATAGATATATAGATAAGTTCTAGGCTTAAAACTATGGGCTAGGCTCATAGATTTGTTCAAGGGAGATACAATGGGCTAGACTCACAAATATGTTCTAGAGAAAAATCTAGGGGCTAGACTCGTAGATTTCTTATTAGGTTAAAACTGTGTGCTCAACTCATAGATTTGGTATAGGGTTAAAACTACGGGCTTGGTAAGTTTAACGTGGTATTTGGAGGCAGTATTGTAATAATATTCATCCACGATTTCCTCCTCAAATTACTAAATTGTCCTTTTATTTTCTTTGTCCACTTTTTTTTTTAGAGTTGTGTATAAATTAGCATTCGCTTTTTATTTGGAATAAAGGTTCAAAAAAATGAAGTTGACTAAATATTCTTGAGACTTATCTTAATTAATACCACAAATGAGCTTCCACTTAGGAAATTGATTAGCTGTAGGTTATGGCCAAATGTGGGTTATAGTCAAGGACGACACCCACATGTGGTAATATGGTGGCAAGGGAGGCTTAGCTTAAGGGGAGAGAAGAGCAACCTAAGTGCTAAGGCTGTGCCAAAAAACCTCCCACACTTGCCAAACCGCCTGCACCCGTATGGGTTGAGTAGATTTAGAAGGTGGTTTCGGCAGTTTATGGACAAATATTGACAATTCAGGTACGTTGGTGGATTGAAATTTTAAAAACTATTAACGGTTTAGATACATTGGTGGATTGAAATTTTAAAAACCACCAGTAACCGAATGGACTCACCTATATATAATACATATAATTTAAATAAGAAAAGGAAATAAAATAAAATAAAAAAATCTCATTCACCCAAAAGACCAAAACACCAAACCAAATCCCTTTTATATTTGGAACATTCTACTTGTTGTACTCTTCATTGCTAGGAATATCTCTATTTGTTATATTACTGGTAGAATTTTCCGAAAATTTGTTTCTTCATAGTCCTGTGAAAGGCCCAATTGAAAAGGTTACTCCCAACCCGACCAATCTACCCAACCCGCCAGTTTTTAGGACTTGCTGTTCAGCAGCAGTTGGGAAAAATAACCACCCACCGAGGATATAAAGGTGGATTGATGGTTTTACCCTATAACCACTCCCAACCAATCCACACACCAGTCACCTCTGCTATGTGCAAGGTTAAGGAAAGAGAATAGCATTGAATAAGTTTATAATGCGCATTCCAGTTCAACTTGAAATCCCAGCCCAAGTGATTGGATTCTTGAGGTGAGGCTCAAGAGAGTTAGATTCTAATTCCCGCCCAATGGACTTAATATACAAGAGAAATTTGGTATAATCTAGTTTGGTACCAGTTCAGAGGTTAAATTGCTTGATGTCTGTGCAACTCCTTTCTAGTAGGTCAACCACTTTTACAACGTGTCCTATGTTGCAGGCACCATGTGTTCGAAGACTCAACATCTTCCCTCACTCTCAAATAGGCTGAGTCAATCAGCAGTACCCCAGTGATCTGAAGGTTAGCCATTTGCCTTGACAAGCCTATATTCTACTAACCAAGCTGAGACACTCAAGCAATCTTAAGTGAGGGGAGGTACCAGACAAGAAACCTCACCATAAGCTCAATCCAAGCTCTACAGGCATGCCTTTGACCCAGACAGGTATCAAGAGTCGAAGCATTTCCAAAGGTACACTTGGTGGTTCACCCTCTCCTCGACTTCCATCATCAAGGTGGGCATCTGTCGATCGGGTGGACATCCTTGCAAACTAAATCAAATACTTTTACACACATGGCACAAAAGCAACGTGTCTTGTGTAAGTGTTACCAACATGTCATCAATAAGGATACAGTCAATGAGGCATATTATGGCCACATTTCTAATGGCAATTGGACAATGCAACTAAGCTGATTTCTGCTATGAAAATTGCCGTCATTCAAATAACTACAATGCAATTTTCACAAACACTAATAAATTGAATCCATATACAAAATAAATCATTAAAGCACAGCCCACAAAAAATTAATCATAGTGTCCAAATTTTCTTTCCTCTTTTTTGTTTTGTAAATATAAATATTCCACATCACAAGTCAACATAACCCTCCAACCTAGTCCTTTTTATTGAACAATAAATTGTTCTTAAATATGTTTGCTACATAAAAAGTTTTTAAAAAAAATCTCTCGTTTAATATTAAATGGTGGCCCATTTTTAGCAGTTAAGAGAATTTTATTCCACTAGAATAATATTAGATGCTTTCTATAAACTGTCTCTTCAGAATAGCACACATGTTTTCAAGTTGAAACATTTGTGTCGTTAAATCAATAATGATGCAATTTTCATTTACATCAACAATTGGCACCTTTAATTCATCTAATATGACCTCAAACCACTGACCCCATGTTGAATCCAATTTGTTATTGTAATTTCAACCTCAACTTACCATTCCCCTTGCCTGGGGAAGACCTTGAATAAGTATTGGAGTGTACCCATAAAAGGTTCTAGAGACCCTCAAATTCAAATGTTAGAAAATATTCAAGATTAATATTTTCAACCAAGTCTATACCCTTAATTGCCTTTCACTTTCCTTTTCCATACTTGAGCAGTGACAACAATATTGAACGATGTACTAAATAATTTGTGAGATTGTTAGTAGGAATTAAATTAATCAAACAGTTGGTTGATAAAATTGGTCAAATAAAATGAAAGGCAATACCCAAAATCAACCTTGATAGTGCAATTTGAACCACTGTTCAAAAACCTTGCAGCATCAAATGACTTGATAAGTTTCATAATTATTGTTTTTCTACAAGTGAACAATAATAGTTAGATATGCTAGAAATTGAGGCTTTTTAAAAGAAAATGCTGAAATTTTATAGGATCATATGGGGCAGTAAACTTTGAGATGCCAATCTAATTCAATCCTTCTTTAATACTTTAGATCACTTCTTGTCCAGCAATAACCAAAATACTTCAAATTTTATTTATTTTAGTGACCTTCGAATGCAATTAATGCACTCCCCTAAATGTATACATTATACTTTCTATATTTTTCTCATTCATTCTAAAATTGAGAATCGCATTGGGAATCAACTTCTTATGGTAAAGAATCACTTTTCCTATATTTCCAGTATGTGCCTATTCTAGTTCAACCCATTTCTTCCTGAAATCTTGGTTCCTAATTTCTATGTATTGTCTATGAAAGCTTCAAAGCACCTTCTAACAGTTTCAACACTTCCAAGTCCACACTATCACACATCTCTTATGCTTTTTTAGCCCAGTTTACATACACTCCTTCTATCGCTTTTCAAATTATTCTTATTTGCTTCCCACTTACCACTATTTTTAGGGCATCCACATCTAGCTACCCATATTTGCACTGGCAGCAGTAATTTAGACGTTATTTTGCTAAACAACAACTTAAATATTAAAATTCCTCAAATTTTATGCATGTATATAAAACCTTCAAACTGAAATAAAAAAAGGGGATGCCTAATTTGTCAGTTTACAGCTCTGCTGATTGCCAAAACCACCAAAAAAAATATATATATATATATATTGCATCTATGTATAATTGTTGAAATAAAAAATAAAATAAAAAAGATCACCACCATTGCAGGCTAGATCTACCTATCACATCTTTCCAAGTAATGGACAAAATTTCCCTAAGAAAATTAGAATTTCAAACAAAATTACTCTTAATCTAGTGACCTAAATTAGTTAAGAAATCTGCCACTTTATTAGCTTCTCAATAAACATAGCAAATACTAACATTGATACCACACTCTGAAATTATCATAATACAATCATTAATGATACTAAAGATACTCCAGGGAGATCTCTCTACATTACAAAAACTATCAAGCATTAGCTTAGTGACTACCTCTATCGAAAAAATTCTAAATTTCCCACTTCTCCCTAGGAAAAGAATGCATATTTATAATGCTTATATTTGGGCAATTTAGTAACATTGGAGCTATGACCACAAATGGTGGTCATAAGATCAATTTTAGAACTTCTTGAAAAGGCGCTTATTAAAAATTTTAAAAAATAAAATAAAATCTCTTGAAACGCCACCATTTGAAATTTTACAATTGCTAATTTTTATAAGGGTCGCATTTATGATGATATATCTGTATGTAGAATAAAAATGGAGCAATTCAACTTTGGAGGGGCGTCCAAACACGCCCTAAAAGTTTTGCCTTTCTTGAACACAAGTTTAAAGTTAAGTCGGTTTGGCTGCCGGGAAAGCGTGGGAAAAGAAAAGAAAAGAAAACCTGGCAACTTATTATAAGATTCCACATTTTCATTTCCTCTACTACGTTTCCTTGCAAAACAAACAGAGCTTTAGACCAAGAAGAATACGGATACGAGGAAGATGGAGGTGAAGATTAACCTGGTTGGAGATTTCTACGGAAATTTGACCGGAAGGTCGCAGCCTCAAGTTCGCCGGAGAAGCAGAAGCTTTCGGAACGTTATATATAATGATATTTAGTTATTTACCAACAACCCGCCAACGCCGCGCCGCCTCCGTAGAGAGAGCCCCATGCTTTTTCTACTGGCCTGGCGCGTTGATTCAATTGACGTTTCACTACGATTTTAGGTGAAATCACCCTCTCAGCAAATGTTGAAATGTTGACTTTATTAAAGTTAGTCAATTCTCTATGCCTACTTCATTTCATACCATCTCGAATATATTATGAGATCTATCAGTGATGGTGTGTCAACTCACTTTAATAAAATCAGTAAATACTAACAAAATTATTATTCCATATTTTAGTATAGAATTTAATGCCAAATTCTCACAATGGTAGCTTATGGCACCCATTGAAAGGGCTCGTATAGCACCCTATTAAAAATACTCTTATGTATGTCATGCATGCCAAAAATCACAGTGATCCAACAGTTAATTTCTAAAAAATGGCACTATAAAACTATTATAGTTTAAAACATTTCAGTTTTTTGTGGTGAGATTTTTAAAATTTTGACCATTTTCAATATGATTTTTAGCATGTATGACTTGTATAAGGAGGGTATGCAATCCAACAATTAGTTCCTTAAAATATTCATTTCACATTGGTATTTTTAGAATGAACGGCGAAAAATAGTGGTAAAACGAGTAGTAAATGAAACACATTCCAAAACTAAAAATATAAAATAAATTTTTAAAATTCTAAAAAGAGAACAAATTACAATTTGACCTCCTCTACTATCACCATTTTACACTTAGCAACCCTCTAATTTTAATTTGAACACATTCATCCTTTGTAGTTTTAATTCGTGGCACTTCTCACTCTCTTATCAATCAACCTACACTACAAGAATAATGGGCTACGACTAGGAACTTGGTAGACAAAAGACTAGTGTTTTTTAAAACCTTAGTTAAAAGGTATGAAACGACTAGGGTTTTTTAAAACCCTAGTTAAAAGGTTAGAAAAGACTACGATTCATAGGACCCTAGTCTTTGCTTACCTTTTAACTAGGGTTTTATAAAACACTAGTCTTTTGTTGGTAACAAAATACTAGTGTTTTATAAAACCCTAGTTAAAAGGTAAGCAAAGACTAGGATTTTTTAAATACCTAGTTAAATGATAAGCAAAGACTAGGATTTTTTAAATACCTAGTTAAATGATAAGAAAAGACTACTATTCTTAAGACCCTAGTCTTTTCTTTTATTTTAAGAGCCTAGTCTTTTCTTTTATTTTTCCGGTTTCCTTACAATCTCATTGTCTCTCTCTTCACCCTAAAAAAAACCCTACCCTGTTAGCTATCTCATTCACCATTTCACCCCTTTGTCTCTCACTCCCATCTCTCTTCTCTTCACCCTCGAAAAACCCTAACTCACTACTACAATAAGTTAAAAAGGGGACAGGGGCGGTTTTATTTTTAAGGACGGTTTTTGAAAATCGTCCTTAAACATATACCAAAGAGGACAGTTTTTTAAAAGGTCCTTAAAAATCTTAATCTTTGTTTTTCTTCTGACAAAACCACGCTGTTTTGGGCCCTTTTTTATTTTTTTTTAAATTAAAAGAGATCAATACGACGCCGTTTCCACCTTAGTTTTGGCTCCTTAGCTTTCTATTCTCCCGCACGCCTCAGCCCCTCAATCACTGATCATCGATCTCTATCTCTTTCTCCCCCATGGAAAACTCAATCACTGATCATCGATCTCTCTCCCCCATGGAAAATCCAATCATTGATCATCTCTCTATTTCTCTCTCTGTGCGCATTCGATCTCACCGTCTCTCGCCCCTATGGAAAACCGCCGTTGCTGGAGAACTCATCGGAATGCTTCTCCCAGCCGGAACCCTGCCGTGAAACCCTAACCTTTTTGCTTGTCATAGCACTCATCGGGGTCACGCTTCTCCTGCCGAAACCCTAACCATGTCTGAAACCCTAAACCCTAGCTCTTCTCCACTTGATCTGCAGGCTCTCAGTCGATGTAAAATCATTGAGCAAAGACGGTCTAGATCATGGAGAAGCCAAAACCAGATTATCAAGCTTCAAGTGGAGTGGCCTTTCAAGCCCATTGTGGAAGCAGTTAGGCGGACAGTAGTATCCACAACACGACACCGTTTATAATCCAATATGTACACACAGCAGGCAGTGGCTTGTTTCTTTGCGATGCGAATCAAACAACCGTGTTTCGAATCGACTGCATCAGTAGTTGGCGATAGCAAGCAAAAATGGTACGCATCTCTATATTTCGGCATCTTTCATGATTTAGGGTTTTTTTTTTATTGATTACTCTCTCTCTTTCTCACTCATGCAATTAGGGCTTTGGATATAAATCTTCCTAATAAGTTTTATATATATATATATATATTCTAAACCCTATTATAATGATAATCCATGCGTTTAACCGAGTAACTGCAGTGAAAATTAGGGATTTATTAACAACCTGTGATAAATTTGTGATTTTGATCATAACAAAAGGATTTAGCTAATAACACAACCTGTGAGTATCATGAAGCACTTACTGTTACTGTTGATTCCAAAATTTTTAGCAGGAAAGTGATTAATTTGCCCAATACTCTTCAAAAGCTCTTCCTGGATTGGTACAAAATAAAAGAGAACCATTAGGCATTTATCGTACGTAGGTATATATGTAAAGGCGAAGGGAAAATTGTATTGGCATTTAAAAGAATTTAGAGAGGTGTGTAATGTATAATGCATTGAATGTTAAGATTTTGCATAAACATCACATCTCTTCAATGGACTGATGGATTATGCCCCTTTGTAGTTTATCCAAGCATCGGTTGAGAGATTGTTCAATATTTCTGTAGGAATCTCCCATCTCCCAGAAGGCTTATAATTTAAAGAATCCTATAATACCAATAAATAATGGAGTGCTTCATATGCAATAATAAGCTCTTGTTTATCCTACTATTGATTTTGTAACCCTGTTCTGCAAAGTTGCCTCGGCAAGAGAAACTCTTATACAGACCAAACAGTTGTAACATTATGCTCACAATTGAAGTTAGGGTTCATCTGCTAATTCTAGGTAACTTATACAGTATGGGAACTCAACTTAGTGGAAATGGCATTGGCTTGGCCATCCCCACTGGCTTCCTTGGCAAGGGGGGCCTGTTTTACATCCATTTTCTCAGGGTGTCATGCAAATAAAAGTATGTGCATGGATTGTGTGGAGGATAAAATCTCCCACAATTGATAATAAGATGAATGTGACCCTCAAACTCCACTGCAACTCCGGTGCTGTACACAAGTTAGTTTAGATACCAAAAATCAACTTGATAATGTATTTGCGATATGTACCTTGGGTCCTTGGAGGCCTTTTATAGGTTTCTGTTCATGTTTGAATCCATGAAGCTTCAATTGGAGCAATTTGATGGTAATTAGTGGTTTTGAGTGATGGAAATTCAATTATAGGCTTTTTGCAGAAGCCTCCCAGTGTTCTACTTGAAGAAGAAAAATGGAAAGAAAAACTATTGTTGCCATGCCAAAAATGCTGGCAAAAATTAATTAGAAGATAAGAATTGAACAAAACGTGGGTAACCAAAATCATTCATTTATTCATTATGCCATGAATTACAATAGAACAATCATACTTCATTGTTACTATTGTTGAGAAGTACTGATTCCTGTTCATTTAACAGTCGATACAGGATTTAGGAATGAAGAAGCTATGATAAAAGCTTTTGTTTCTGTCAGATTGTTCCTTGGATATCGGCAGCGTGCTGCACAATTTAAAGAAATTCCCTTGAATCTTCAAATCATTGAAGCTGAGCAATTTGGATTTGACATCCTAAAGACAACGATAGTAGACAAACTCCTGAATGATTTGGAAGGAATGGAATCCTCAATGGAGAGATTGGTTGCTCTGATAGCTGAGGTGTATAAATATGTGGACATTGTTGTGTTGAGAGAACTAATCTGCTCTGTCAATTCTTTCAATATTTGCTGTCTGGTTCTTTAACAATTTTCTTTTCAGTAATATTGGGCTATTCATATCTGACGCAGTAGCTTCCATCACAAAGATGTCACCAGCTTTTGATAAGTTTCGTCTACGGGTAACATATCGTAAATAAAACAAAGTTAAAGTTAAGTTTCGTCTACGGGTAACATATCTTTGATTTATAAAGACATCGAGCATGAGGACACATTTAAAACCGTCCTCTTAAATCAAAGAGGACAGTTTAAAACTGTCCTTAAAATCCTCATCTCCTTCATGTTGGCCTCCGTTTTGTTGTGTTTTGGAAGGGATCGTGGAGAGTTTTCTCACGCCTTCAAATCCTACAGATTTAGGGAAGTTTAATGTAAAATTGTATCAAATTATCAGTTTCTGTTCACTCCCTTCATCATAATAAATAGTTCAAGGCCTATTATTATTATTAGGTGGATACATCAGATAAATTTTTGCTGTCAAAGTCAAACACTCTGCTAAGTGTCTTGTTTTCAAAATTTTGAAGATGGAAGCGTATCCAAGAACTCTTTAGTAAGTTTGCTGCTAATACAATAGTGTTTCTTTAGGATCTCTTATGTGAATTCTTTACATTTTGCAGGTCAGCGTTGACTATCTAACGAAGCCTATTCATGTTTTCAAGGAGATAAGCCAGATTCTTAAGCCAGGTGGTCTGGCTATAATGAGGTGATTATTTTCTAAGTTCTAACAATACAACAGTAAAGATTTGTGGATAATAATTATGCATTTTTTTTTCAACATGATGGCTTTTAACTTTGGGGTGCCATTAATTAGGAAATGTCAGTATTTACTAACTTCATTTTGCTAGTGTTTTGCAAATTCTTCAATGGTATAGTAACCTTAGAATCTCAATGATGTAAAGCCTTATACATAAGCATGGAAAATTTATTTTCCTAATTTGGTTTTGACTGAACCTGAGATGGTTTATGTGCTTTTCATCATTTTGCATGTCTTCTCTCTGGCTAACCATTTCTAACTTCGTTGCTGTACTTATAAACCAGCTTCTCCAACCCCTGCTTTTGGACAAAAGCAATCTCAATATGGACATCGACTGGTGATGCAAATCATGCTTTGATTGTTGGCTCGTATTTTTATTATGCCGGAGGATTTGAACCTCCTGAGGTAATGAACTTTTAAGTATCTTCTTTAGTAGTAGTGAATATTCATTGACATTATAACCACAAAACTTTTGGTTTTGGGTGACATCATCATGTTGCTTTGTTGGCATTCCAGATTAGCCTTCTCTTGTTTCACCAAATTGATTATAATAAGCATAGTTAGTTTTATGTAAAGCATAGTTAGCATATCAAGATATCTAATGGTATAATTGATTATAGTAAGGCTAGTTCTTAGGTTAGGTGGTTTACCTACTAAGAACTGAACAAAGCATATTTAGTTTTCATATAAACTAACCTTGGACCAGACTAAGGATATGTGCAACTGAACCAGACAAACCCAAGGTTTAATTTTATGTCTTCTATTTTTTAAAAAAGAAGGGGTTAATTTGTACCTTGAGTTAGACAAAATGAAGATGTACCCATACTTGGGCACCATGTTTGTTTAAACCCAAGGATGACAAGGATATAGTCAATTGCATATAAAGATGAAAAATATATAATTCATAGACCTCTTAGATGATGCAATCATAGCTATACTTGGGCACCATGTTTTCTTGTGACATTTATTCCAATACATAAAGTATATGTTCCAGAAGATTCACGTGACTCTTTCTTATTGACATGCTCTCTCTCTCTCTCTCTCTCTCTCCACACACACACACACTAAAGTAATGTTGCTAATTTTATTGAAAACAGAGAAAGAAACCAGAGAATATACCAGTTTAGGGAATGCATGGTTGATAGAAAAGACCCCAAAGTACTCTTTCTCTCTTGTGTATTTAATTTTATTCAGTTATATAAAATGAAGAATAGGATCCAAGGACATGATAATTTAAGGAATCCATAAAAGATGGGAAAAACCCAGGAGTACTTTCCTCTAAAGTTAATATCTCTCTCTCTCTCTCTCTCTCTCTCTCTCTCTCTATATATATATATATATATATATATATATATATATATATGTTTCATTCTCACTAAGTTTACGTGGGCCTAGAGTCTTTATGTGACAAAGTTCCCCTATTTGTTCTAGGATGAATGTTGATTTGCATTAATTTGGGTTTGTTACATAGCATTTAACAATTATACATACAGATAATTTCTTCTTAATTAATTTTTATTGGTTCCATTCATTTTAAGTTTCTTTCGTTTGAGGTATATGCTTTTATTGCTTTATTTTATAGATGGAGGGAATTCCAAGCGAAGCTAGAAACTTGCAAATGAATCTATGAATGGGAAAGGTTTGTCAAAATTCTAGACATAATCGTGCTGATATTGCTTGTTACAAGGAATTTTGTGTGATTATTATTTTCTTTATGTAGGTTTCCAATTAGGTCATCAACAAAAAATGGAGGACGGAACCAGTTTTTTTGTCGAGAAGAAGATGCATTTAAAGACTCATTATTAGAATTTTGTTTTGGAATAGAGGATGATTTGAATGTATCCATATCTAAGATTCCAACATTAACTGTACGACTTTTAGTTAATTAATTATAAATCAATTAAGTTGAACACTTATTACATTTGTATGTATATTTTGTATTTTTCTTTGATAATTTTATTAATGATTTTTGCGCTTTAATGGGTGGTTTGGAATGTGATTGGGTGTATATAAAGGTTACAGGTCATATTTTTGTAATATTGAAAACAAAATTGCAAAATACAGAAAATATATATATATTTTTTTTTACGGGTAAATCAAAGATGAAGGTTTAAAACCGTAGTCTTTTTGGTTTAAAACCGTAGTCGTTTTTTGAAAGACTAGGGTTTCGCACTGTAGTCTTCTTATAAAAGACTAGAGTTTTAAACCGTAGTCATATCCTAAAAGACTAGGGTTTTAAACCGTAGTCGTTTCCTAAAAGACTAGGGTTTCAAACCGTAATCGTATCCTAAAAGACTACGGTTTTAAACCGTAGTCGTTTCCTAAAAGACTAGGGTTTTAAACCGTAGTCGTATCCTAAAAGACTAGGGTTTATAACCGTAGTCCTTTGTAAGAAAAGACTAGGGTTATAAAACCGTAGTCGAAGATAAGACTACGACCGGCCTGACTACGGTTTCAAAACCCTAGTCTTAACCCAAAGACTAAGGTTTTGCACCTTAGTCGTAGGCAGTTTTTGTAGTAGTGCTATTTGATTCTTTACATGAAAATTAGTGTTAGGCTTTTTTGTTTTTAGATGTATATAATTTATTCTAATATTGATAATGTATTTATAAGCATAATTTATGAATTTTATAATTTTTTTCAATATATTTTAATTTTAATGAATTATTTTTTTCCATTAAGTAAATAGAATTCACAATAAATAAAATATATTGAGAAAAACCATAAAACTCTATTGGTATGCAAAAACAAGTCTAACACTATTTTTAAATTGAAAAATAAAATACATAATCACAAATCAAAACTACAAGGCGACCGAATTATAACTATAAGTATAAGGGAACAAAGTGTAAATCAGTAACATTATAGAAATTCAAACTTTAATTTTCAAAAATAAAAAACTATTTTTAACCTTACAATCCACGCAAACTTTTGATTAGAATTAATCATTTAAGGACCATTTATCATTTTCTTACACTGGATAGGTATTTTAAAAAACTGACCGCTAGATTAGATAATTTTTTTATATATGTCATGTATGCCAAAAGTCATAGTGATCCAACCATCGGTTTTTAAAATACTGTTAACAGTATTTACTGTTGGATACTATAACAACTGTTTAATAGTCTGTATTTGGAAACCCAATAGTTGGATATACATAAAAAAGATTATTTAATCCAACAGTCGGTTTTTCAATATTCCTATCATAATGGTGAGTGGACCTAAAATTAAATTTAAGGACCGATATTTGATCATTTCTGAACTTTTGATAATGCAAAATACTAAAAAGTTGGGAAGCAAAATTTTTCACTATCTCAATTCTCATGGTCAGGTTAGATAAACTTCTATCTACTTTTTTTTACTTTTAAAATTAAAGATAAGAGAGTTTTGATAAATTTTTATAGCCTAAAATTTTAGGGAAAATTATCCACACTCCCTATAATTTAGATTCTGTACCATGAGGTCTAACATCCTCTTAGATTTACCGTGAGATCCTTTCAGGATATTTCAAAGTCATCCATTTTTTTATATTGACATATTTGTCTTTATTTTATAAGATTGCATTTATTATGTTTACTTTTAGAGTTTGTAACTATTTGAGATTCTTAATGGAAAATTTTTAGATTATTGAACTCTATGGAATTTTTTTAAATTGCATTAATTTCAAAATTTTGAATTATTAGTCTCATTTCTATATTTATTCTCAAAAAGTTCATTAAAATTGAGTTGAATAATTAGACCCTTTTTTTTTTTTGATTCATTGAAAATCAAATTAGATGCATAAAATACAATTTATATAAATTTACCTGTTTAAAGATGTCTGACAATATACGCATCTAACACGTGTATACGGGTTAGGTAAATTTACATATTTGAAAATTAAATTTGATGCATATAAATATAGTTTATGAAATTTGCCTGTTTGAAAATATACGACAATCTATGCATCCACACGTGTATACGAGTTAGATAAATTTACTTATTTGAAAATCATATTAGATGTATACAATATATAAATTTACATGTTTGAAGGCATACAACAATTGCAACAACAAAAAAAAGCATACAACAATTATGCATCCTTTTTTTTTTTTAATAGCAAAAATCAATTTTAGAAAATAATTCAAAATCGAAATGTATAAATAAGGACAAATCTGTTATAAATTATATAATTTATTTCTTTCTAAATCGAGTTTTCTATAGGTGCATGGTTTTAGATATACAACACATATACTAATGGATTCTTGGTTAAATACCCAAAATTTTAGTAGTTACAGCTTTTATATAAAAATTAGAAAATAAAAGGGCAATTTCCATGAATAATCCTAAGTTTCCAAAATATTACGGCTACGAACCCGATCCAAAACATATTACGGCTATACACCTATTACTATATTTTTGGACGAAATTACCCTTGAAATTGAAGTTTGACCAATTTATACAGGATCCCCAATTTTATGTATAATCTCAAAAAATAAATAAAATCCCCAATCCCCAATTTATCTAATAATCACAAATATTGTTAAGAATCTCCAATCCACTTTATGTCACGTCAACATTTAATGCTAGTCATTCAACGTCTCCCGAATTTTTTGTATAGGATCCCAAATTTTATTTATAATCCCTAAAAATAAACAGAATCCCCAATCCCCAATTTATCTAATAATCATTAATATTGTTAGGAATCCCCAATCCATTTTATGTCTCGTCAGCATTTAATGCGGGTCATTCAATGTCCCTCTGAATTTTTTGTACAGAATCCCCAATTTTATGTATAATCACCAAAAAATAAATAGAATCATCAATCCCCAATTTATCTAATAATCACCGATATTGTTCACGTCAACATCATGCATTTCATTCATTCAGTTTGCGCTTTCCAAGAACATTGAATCAATCAAATTTTGTCTACTCTATTGAGTATTATAATATTGGGGATTGGTGATTATTTGTAATTCTGGTGATCATTTGTAATATTGGGGATTGGGGATTATACACAAAATTAGAGATTGTGTAGATTATTGGTGACTCTTCGATTTTTTTTAATTCATCCGTACAACAATTTTGATCATTTCAATGGTCAAATTGTAAATACCCATATGAGTGGAGGGTATTTACGTCCTAAAAAAATATTTACGTAATTAGTTTTGGGGGCAATTTCCATGAATAATCCCAAGTTTTCAAAATATTACGTCTACGAACTCGATCCAAAAATAATTACGGATATACACCTATTACTGTTTTTTTGGACGAAATTACCTCTAAAATTGAAGTTTGACCAATTTTGTAAAGAATCACCAATTTTACACGTAATCCCCAAAAATAAACTGAATACCCAATCACCAATTTATCTAACAATCACCAATTTTGTTAAGAATCCCTAATCAACTTTATGTCACTTCAACAATTAATGCTGGTCATTCAATTTCCCCCGAATTTTTTATTAATAAAATTATTACACATAATCACCAATTTAACACGTAATCCCCAATTTT
>JAESVK010000796.1:20420-33077 GCA_017140935.1 Hamamelis virginiana | reverse complement strand
TATATATATATATATATTTAAAAAATTCCAAAAATATACTACATGCCCCCCAATATTTAAAGTCCAAAGCCTATAAGGCTTTGCCCCCTCCCCCAAGATTTCTTCCTGGTTCCGCCACTGGATGTCACATTTGCCAAAATCACAGTCATCCGATGTAGGCATCTCTATAGATTATGAAAAATTCTAACCGCTGAAAATTGTCACTTTTTCAATGACATATATGAGAAACCGACTGTTTGATCACTGTGATTTTTGGCATGTCTGACATACATATGCATAGTATCTAATCCAACGGTCAAATTTTCAAAATATGCATCCCACATTAACCTATGAGCTTCACGCTGACTTTTGCGAGAGTCAACATGTGTTGATAAGGTGCACCTGACATAATCACGTGATCTCTATAGGGCAAGTTGTAGAATATATTTTGAAAAATCGACCAATGGATTAGATACTGCTCTTACGTTAATCATGCCCGTTAAAAATTATAGTGATTCAATGGTCGGGTTTTTTTTTTTTTTTTTTTAATGGTAGCATTTTAAAAAACAAAAAAGTAACAGATTTTTACGGTGGCACTTTTCAAAAATCGAATGTACTGGGAGCATTGTGATTTTTGGCAGATATAACAAATATATATCTATCATTATGCCTCTAGCTCTTTTTGTTAGAAGTATGTTAAGAATTTTCCACATCCTTCTTTTACCTGCAGAGGATGAAGACAAGCTTCTTCAAGGCATCAACAACTACAGAACAGACCGAAACCTACCACTCCTAAAAGAGCACGACAATGCACAGTGCCTTGCCGATGAAGTTGCAGAACAACTAGAGGATAAACCATGTACAAGCACTAATGGCACCAATGCCTGGCCAGGCGCCGATACTCAATTCTCCAGCTACCCAGATCTCTTAAAGAAGTGCAAAATCGACATAAACACCACTAGAGACGGCGCGATATTGCGTGCTTGTGTGCCGGGCTTGACTTCGAGTCTTGTGCTCTCAAACTTCACAGAATCTCAGTACTCAAAGTATCTCAATGATTCCAAGTACAGTGGTGTTGGAATTGGTTCTGAAGATGATTGGATTGTTGTTGTTTTGAGCACCAACACGCCTTCAGGAAACTTTGCCAATGCTGCTGCTTGTTTGGTTTCTCAGGTTGGTTTTGCTCAGTACTTCTTGTTGTCTTTCTTGTTAATGGGGTTGTTTCTTGTTCTGACCAAGTACTGATCTCTCTCTCTCTCTCTCTCTCTCTCTCTCATGTGGTGTTGCCGTGTTGATCATGGAGTTTTTGGTTGTGTAAAGTTGTGACTTTGTAGAGGAAGATTCAGCGGATAGAGCTGTATCATTTTGTTTGTGACATCTTCTTCTCACTGTAATCAGTCTACTATTTTGCTCTTCATCATCTGTTTATTCATGCTAGCTAGCTATATATCTGTGTGCATATGCCGACTTTCGTGAAGTTACCAAAGTCAGCATGAGACATTCAATTAATTATCATAATTTTAAATAATTTCATGAAGTCACGAAAGTCATAATTATCACGAGCTTCATGCTGACTTTTGCGAAAGTCAACATGTGCTAATAGAATCATTTCTCGTTTACGCGAAAGTGAGCATGTGTTGATAGGGTCTCAAAAACTAGTGGATGCATGAGAAAAAACATATTAGTTGTAATTTACATAAATTTTAAGATACAAATTTATCTTATCCAATGGGATAATTTATCAATGTTAAATTATTATTATTAATATTAGTACTATAGAATTAATTTTAAAGGATTCATAAAATATTTTAATTTTAATTTTTACCCTTGTGAGGATGATTGTGATTCTCTTGATTTGTTTTATTTATATTATATAAATAAATTTATTTTTTAAAAAAATTACATGTTGATCATGATCAAATGCGCCATAAATTTTTTTTATTTGCCTTTATTTATGGTAATTTATATGATATGATTGATGATTCTATACATAGAATTTTTATAATATCTTATCCAATGTTCCTATACGTGTCTTAGGATTTGTGGAATTTTTGTAAGACTCTCTTCACAAATTTTTTTAGATCAAATTTTTTAAACCAAATGATATGGCAAGAGAATAGATCGTACATTTTTTAAATGCACAAAAGGCAAAATTTTGTTACGCTGTGATATCATTTGATCCATCTAGCATTACTAAAATAATTGAGCGTGTGGTAAAGAAAAATACTAAATTCATCGCTTTCACTTTCATTAGGATGATGCTGGGATGTGTATCAACAAGAACAGAAGAGCCTTAAACCTCACACTCCTAGAAGAGAACGACAATGCGCAGTGCCTTGCTGATGAACTTGCAGAACAACTAGAGGATATACCATGTACAAGCACTACTATTAATGGAGCCAATACTGTGCTTTCCATCGATACTCAATTCTCCAAGTATCCAGATCTTTTAAACAAGTGCGAAATTGACATAAGCACCACTAGAGACGGCGTGATATTGCGGGCTTGTGGGTCGGGCTTGGTTTCGAGTTTTGTGGGTTCAAACTTGGCAGAGTCTAATGAGTACTCAAAGTATCTGAATGATTTTAAGTACAGTGGTGTTGGAATTGGTTCTGAAGATGATTGGATTGTTGCTGTTTTGAGCACCAACACGCCTGCAGGAAACTTTGCCAAGGCTGCTTTTTTGAGGACCAATGCGACTGCTGCAGGAAGCTCTGCTAATGCTGCTGCTGCTTCTAATTTGGTTTTTAAGGTTGGTTTGTTTGGTCCTTACTTGTTTTTGTTGTTGGGGTTATTTCTTCTTCTCCCCCCCTTCTGATCTCTCTCTCTCTCTCTCTCTCTCATGTGGTGGTGGTTGTGTAAAGTTGTGACTTTGTAGGGGAAGATTCAGCTGATAGAGCCGTCTTTCTGTTTGAGACATCTTTGCACTGTAATTAGTGTACTATTTTGCTCTTGCTTGGTCATCTGTTTATCCATGCCAGCGATCTATGTCTAATATGAAAAATGCTACTAGATGAATCAAATATTTGATCAAATTTATTAAATCAAATGATGTAGCATCAAGATAAATCATCTACTTTCTTGCATTTTTTAAAATCCACAAAAGTAGAGATTCTATTACACCACCACATCATTTAGTTTAAATAATTTGATCTAAGATTTGGTCCATCGAATATTACTCGTCTAATATATATGTGTACATCTTTTAAGGGAAACATGACCCATTTGGCTTGGGTGAGTTCATAGGCAATGCAGAAACAAAAGCTTGTGATTTGCTTTGCACTTTTTAGTTATTTTGAACGTGCAGTTTAAGTCATTATTAGCATATATTCATCCTATTGAGTTTGTTTGACTTTTGTGAAATTCATGTTAAAATGGACTTTTACATGTCCCATCAAATTGGAAAATACAGATATTCCCTAGTTTAAGAATCCCACCAAACCACTATGATATGGGAATATATAAGGGGTGTTAAATATTACTAAATGATAACAAGGTTGGCTAAAACAGGTCTCCTATCTTTTACAATAATAATCACCTTGATTTAATGTCAAATTTTTAATACGTGAAAATGATTTGGATGCAATTTTAAAAAATATTTGAAGATATAGTTCTCCAAATGTGATTTTAGGCATAGCTATTTCAAAAGGGGCCTAAACATATTCAATTGTGCTTGCTTAAGTTTTATTCCTAACTACCTAACTAGAATATTTATATGCATTTTTTTTAGCAGTCCATTCTAGCTAATGTAAATCAGGTTTGTCTGCTGAGCAAGTATGGTGCGACTCAGCAGCCATTTGGCCTTTTGGCCAATATAAATAAGTGTTTCGAAAAACCGACCGTTGGATTGAATATTATTCCTATGTATGACAAGCATGCCAAAAATCACAGTGATCTGACGGTCGATTTATGAGATACAGACTGTGAAAAATTTTAATGAACTGTATATCAAATACAAACTATTAAAATTTTTCACAGTCTTTATCCCATAAATCGACTGTCAGATCATTGTGATTTTTGGCATGCTTGTTATACATACGAATAATATTCAATCCAACGGTCAGTTTTTTGAAACACCTGATTTACATTGACCAAAAGGACAAATGACTGCTGAATCGCACCATACTTGCTCAGCAGCCAAACCAAAGTCGCTTAGATTCATATCCTTTAATATGGAGTCGGTGGTCTGTACGTTGCTCTTGTGGTATGGATCTTAATTTTTATGGAGAGTTTTCGTGTTTGACTGTTTGATTACATAGAAATGCATCAAATTAAGGAGACTACTTTGACCAAATGTTAGGAAACTTCATCATTGGGAAAAAATAAAAAAAATAAAATGAAAACTAAATTTGACGAAAGTGCAATACAAAGTATGTAAGAGCATTTTCAATGGCAAAATTCGTATCCATTTTTTGGCTAGCTACCATGAAAATAGTTGAGTATTTGACTATAAGTGCTCCAATGAGACAATATCTTCTTCTTTTTTTTTGAAAAATTACACTTTGCCCCTCTAAACTATCGGTTGTATTCACGTTGATCCCATTTGATTTTGATTGCAATAATGTGCCCCCTAAACTATTAGCTTGTATCAAATTATCCCTTCTATGAATTAGCTATTTGTTTTTTTAACTAAAAAAATAATTTTAGACTTGTTAATTCTTTGTGCAGTATTTATTCTGGATTGCTAATGTGTCAACAAGTATATCGGTGAAGTTTCATGATTTTTCTTAATATATTTTATTTATTTTGAATTTTATTTATTGTATGAAGAAAATAATTCATAAAAATTAAAATATTGAAAAATATCATGAAACTTCATCGATATGCTTATAAATACATTACATTTCAGGATAAATACTCCAAGAAAAAAAAATGTCTAACATCATCTTTGCTCCAATTTAACTAACAGAATGGGATAATTTAATACAATCTAATAGTTTAGGGGTTACATTGTTGCAATCAGAACCACATAGGCCAATGTGAAAATGACATATATTTCATGTGGCAAACTGTAAATTTCTCCTTTTTTTTTGCTCAACCACCAAATAAAGGCAAAATGGGCATTAAATTGAAAAAATGGGGAAATGATCAAAATTTTCAAAAATGTATTCAGATATTCACTTCAACTGATCTTCGGAAAAGAGTAAGGCCAAAATTACAAAAAACAAAAAACAAAAAAAAACAAAAAAAAAAACAAAAAAAAAGGGTTTCTATTTAAAGAAGCTGAATTTAGGCTCATGATTTGCTTCCTCTTAAGACAAAAATGGCGGGATCAATTATTCTACTCTGGATTTTTATTTTTATTTTTATATTGTGGTTGGAAGTATTCTGAACCGGCTTGCTCACACCAGACTACATCCCCTCTCCAATCAATTCAAAGGATGACCATCCACGCTGAGACTAGAGGATTAATTTGATTATAGTGATTGGGCATCAAGAAAGATACTTTTATTACTAATTAATGTGGCAAAGAATCCATACTAAACCTACTTAATTATCATCTCAAATGGGAGAAAGGTGCCTTTAGACTATTTGAATGGCGTTCGGTGGCATTATGTTATGATCACGATATGAAACTTAAAGTCATCTTCAGAATAAATGAGATGAAGTGGTCAATTTATTTTTCAAATTAAAGAATAAATTAAATGAGGGTCACATCTTTATACTTTGAGTGCATTGTGACAGTAGCTAGGGTCATCTACATGTATGGAGGGCCATCTTAAGTTGGTTTATGGTAGGTGGGCTCTAGTGAGCTCAATACTCATTTTCATTCTTTTTTTTTTTTTTTTTTTTTTTTTTGTCTAAATCCAGTGTTTTCTCAAAGCTGACAACCAGAGACTAATCACTGTTCGCACCGGGTAAGCCCACGAGGGGGTAAAGCGCTGGTCCAGGGATTTTTTATCAAATATCCATTGCCTAGACATGATGTGGGGAGCATACCCACTCGAACCCGGGATGGAGAGTTTGAGGCCAAGCTGCTCAACCAGCTTGACCAACCCACTAGGTTATACTCTTTTTCATTTTAGAAAATGCTTAAAAAGCACCATTTTTTTATCTAAACAATTTTATTTATTTATTTTTCTGTTAACTTTAACATGATAGTTGATATGTTATAATAGTTCATCGCATTGACAATCATGGGTAGAGCAAAAAAAAAAAAAAATCAAATAAATAAATAACTCCACCTCCTTGTATTTCTAAAATAAATAAATAAATAGAAGATAAGAGAAGGGGCCGGTTTTGATATTTCGAAGTATAAGCACCTATTTAGGAATTTTGAAAACTTGATCAAGTTAGCTTTACGTTTTTAATATTATTTGGTTTTAAAATGAATAAGCTAATAGTTGATTTAAAAAACTTTAATGCATTTATTTTTCATTTTTAATATAATTTTGAACAGATTTACAGAAAAAATGGACTAATCAAATAATAAAGAAATAAAATAAGTTCGATTCACTTACAACCAGTCAAATTTTCATCTTTGTCAAACAATCCCTAAAAAATTTTTATTGCTCAAAATTGGATGATGAATTTAACAATTTTCAATTTAGGTACGCGAATGAAAAAATAATCCTACAATTAAAACAAATTTAGTTTATTTATTTATTTATTTATTTTTTGCAAACTATAAAAAGGTATCCTTCCCCCTAAATCTACCGTAATATTAATACATAAATATCAATGTATTTTTATATGCTCAAACTTGAAATCGATTTTTTTATTAAAAGTGAGGATAAATGCCACTAGGCCAATGGACCATTGGAAAATAAAATTAATTGAACCCAAATCTAATTGATTAAAAATGCAAAATTAGGGCAACTCCAATGGTGAAATCCAAAATTTGTAATCCATATCCATTTTTTGGATCACAAAAATGAAAGTAAATATGAATATGGATATGGATAGAAGTGCTCCAATTGTGCCATATCTATTTTGGATTTTGAAAGGGAAAATGAGGAAAATAGTGATATGGCATGAAATGGATTAAGCTAAATTAACATTCAAATATAAGTTGGATATCAATTTGGTTCAATCCATATTTTTTTATAAGGATACGCATCACCGTTAGAGCATCCAAATTGCTATTCATATATAAAAAAAAAAAAAAATTGAATTTGTATATGGATATATATACACCATTGGAGTCATGGAGGCAGTTAGGCAAGTATAATACCACTCTTAATATATATATTATGAATGTGAGATGGACTCATGGACCCCTGTAATTCAATTGCGGGTCCATTGATTATGGATCCAACCCAAACCAGCTTAGATGAAGAGGGACCCGGAACCATGACAGACTGTGCGCCACCTCAAAGCTAGTATAAACCCCATACGCACAAACAAAACCTGCGCACCAGAGCACCCAACAACATTATACAAAACCAAGAAGTAACAAGAAGAGAGCTTCAAAGCTTTGCAGCTATGGCGGAAAAGCAAGCAGAAGATGACGACGATGAGGGTTTTGGAGATTTCAAGTTCGCATCATCATATTCATACCCCAATCACACCGTCCATTCCAATCATATAAACGGCTCAAACTTCTTTAACGATGAAAACGACGACGAATGGGGAGACTTCATCAACCATTCCTTCTCTCAGAACACCGTTCAATCCCAGTTTTCAAAACCCTTCGACGATTTTGGGTTCTTTTCCGATCACTCGCCTCAACCATCTGACTCGGCGCCGAGTCTTGTTAAATCGGAATCGACACCGAGTACGCCTATTCGGGTTGAATCGGAGAAGAAAGAATGGATTAAGCCTCAGGGAGCTTTGCCTTTATCGATATTTGGGGATATGGAGGAGGAGGAAGAGGGATCTGGTGGGGGCGATGCATCGATTGGTGATGCAGCCGACTTGTTTACAAGTCAACATGTTGATTCTATGAAAAATGGATCGAGTTCGATTCTAGTTTTGGGGATTGATGATATTATTGCGAATTTGTATAATCAGAGTGAACCGAACAAGGTTGAGAATGGGTCGAATTCGAATTCAAATGGGTTGGATCCGAATTTGAATGGGTTGAATTCAATTGCGAATCAGTATGATCAGAGTGAGCAGATCAAGGTTGGAAATTGGTCTAATTCGCATTCAAATGGATTGGATTCGAATTTGAATGGGTTGAATTCGAATTCCATTGAGAATCCGTACAATCAGAGTGAGCGGATCAAGGGTGACAATGAGTTGAATTTGAACACAAACGGGCCAAATTCAGCGAGTTCGAATGGGTTGATGTCGGATTTAAGTGGGTTTAATTTGAATGTAAACGGGTTGGATTCGAATATAATTGAAGGAAATGAAGATGATGATGATGATGGATGGGAATTCAAGGCTGCGGTCTCGGAAAGAGATAGCGGAGATGAGAATTCTAAGGTAAAATTCTTATACTTGTAGTTTGATTATGCTTTGTTTGTTTATCGGGGAAATTTTCCCGGAAAAAATGTATTTCAGCCATAAAGAATTTATATTATCAAAGCTAGGTGAAAATTTATTGTTTTGCCCTACTGATCAGGAAGGGATTTCTGGACTACTAGGATTGGAAGTGGAAGCGACAACATTAGACCGAGAAATCCAGGCGGGTATTGTTTAATCTTTATAGTTTATTATTTGTGTTTCCATCACAAGATAGATTATCATCAGGAAATTCAGGAGTAAATAGCTATCTGTAATCATTCTGTCAACTACAGTACTCTTTTTGTTACTAAACATACATGGGTCTTTGAATAGGGGCTTAATTTTACCATTCAATATCTATATGTACTTAGTTTTGCCATAAACTTAAATACATTGATGTATGTACGTATGTATTTACATTTATTTACGTTTGTGAACATGTGGGCGTGTGAATTTTACCATTCAATATCTTATGTACTTAAATTTGCCATTAACTCAAGTACATTGATGTATCTATGTATGTATATTTATGTATTTTGCGCAAACGAGCATGTGTACTTGTATAAGGACTTAATTTGGTTTGTCAGTTCTGACACATTTTCTAGTTTAAAGGTTGACGGGAAAGGTCAGACGTATTCAGAGGGAGTTGTCTACTCAATGGGGTTTGGCAGCAGTGCACATGGTTCTAGTGATTTGTTTGCCTCATCAAATGGGTTTTCCTACAAATCTAGTGAAATGGACTTTGGATTTGGTTTCAAGCCGAGTGCAGTGGTTCAAAATGGTTTTCTCTCTAATTCATTCTCCGAAAGCAAGTTGAATGAGACTGGAAATCAATTGAATTCTAATCCAATTGATGGGAATGTTGATTCTGATGTAAATTTCTGGGAATTTGAGGATGCATTTTCGCAAACTGAATCAAAGAATAAGGTGATGTATTAATTTGCTTTGATTTCCTTTTCTGAGTTAGTTATGTTTAATTCTTTAAAAAGTATGCTCATTCAAACATTAATTTTGCTTGTAGGAAGAGGCAAAGGTTGCTGATCTTTCTTGTGCTGGAGTTGATGTTTCCTCACTTGATGGCGAAATCCAGGTGGAGTTGAAGTTTCGATAATTTTATTACATATTTATATGCTAGCTTTCAAAGTTAATCAGGTTGAAGATTCTTTTCATTTGGGATGATAAATTTAGCCCTTGGTGCTCTCAATACTGCAGTCGTCTTTATAACTGCTCTAGGTAGTTTATAGTGGTACCTTCAGTTCAACTCAACAAAGCCTGTGATTTTAGATAAATAGTTTTAACTGGCATTTATGTTTTTTCCCCTCCAAAAGTCCACAAGTGTACACTGACCATAACAAATTATCAATGCACGATGCCTTAATGGAGATCTGTGCATTTCATTTCATTTCTTGGTTATATTTTAGGTTGATCTTATCCTGTTGGCATATATGAAGCTTTTTATGTCATTGACTTAATGTAGTTTACTTGCAGTACAGGTTATGGTGAGGAAAATTTTCTCCTTTTAACTTTCTCTCTTTTTCACTTTTTAGGAAAACAAGATGAGTTCAGAGAATCATGAAGGAGCCCTTCCCCTGTCCCTTTTCAGTGATGGAAAACTGGAATCTGATGATTCCTTAAATCATCAAGATGGTTTTTCTTTTAAGGCGCCCTCCTACCCAAGAAATGGCATTAATAACCACGGTTCGAGTATATCTTTTGATGATCTCATATTGAATCTATACAGTCAAGCTGAGAATATCCCTTCTGTTGATTCAACACCAATACCAACTGTAAATGGGTTAGTTTCCACTGAAACAGTGTTGGATTCAGATATAGTGAATAATAATGATGATTTTGATGATAGTTCGTGGGAATTCAAAGATGCCTTTTTGGATGATGGAGCCAAAGATCAGACTTCTGTTCTTAGTGTTAGAGATATACATCAAAATGATTCTACTAAATTGAAGGTGGAAAATTATGTGGATTTCTATAGTAAACTGAAGGATGAATCATGCCTTGTCGCATTATGCCATCTTGACAGTCTGAAGGTTGGTACTTGGTACACTTGTTGCTAAGATCTTACTCTGACATTGAATCGTTAATTGTACTAAATTTGTGAAATATCCTTTTTGTTAGAAAGCCAGAACTCGCGCTGCTCTTTCTAGCGAAGATGCAAAAGTTGTAGCTCTTGACAAGGAAATTCAGGTTGGTATATGGTTGTTTGTGGCATTTTCCTTTTCTTTCAATATTAAATGTATTGTTTGTCTTTGGATTTCTGTTTGAATTAATTTGATAAAGAAGTTTGAGAAACATGACTATTAAACCCCTTTTTTAGAATTAAGAAATCGATCCCTCACTCTTTTTCTTACTCTGACTATTTCGCTAATTTTAGAAGAAGATTAGCATAGATCAAGCTAGCCCAAAGTGGTTGGAATTATGGCTTTGTTGAGTTGAGTGGTATCATGGAATGTAGGATGCCAGAAATGATGCTGGTTGCATTTTACTTTTACAAAGCTTGTTTGTTATTGAAGTAAAAGAGTTTGCTATGGATGGAATTTATAAAAAAAGAAAAAGAAATAAGAAATAATAATGCATTGCTTAAGATCTGAGACATATTCAAGAGGTGTATATTGAATTTAACAACGTTTGTCTTGGTTCAGTGATGGCTCGACTTCGGTTACAGCTGGAGCTATTTTCTTTATTCTGCCTTTGTTTACACTTCACCTGTATATGTTTTTTCACATGTAAGGATATACTCAATATCAAGTGGTAGAGTCCTGTGAATCTTCTCCTGAATCTTAAGACATATAACTTGCTTATTGAGTTTTAGTTGTACAATCTGGAATGGTGTAAAACATAATTATTAAGTTGGATATATTTTATAATTTCCGTTGAGGTATGTGCACCCAGAAGCACCATATTTTCCTGCCACTTATTTGAAAAGTTCAGTTTATACCTCTTTACTGGATTGCTATTGTTATAACCAATTGTAAAATGAAGTTCTACTCAACTTTAAGGCTTAATAGACCTGCATAGATGGGTAAGAACCCTGGATTATAATATGGAGACGTGACTTTTCTTGTACATCCTTAAGGTAATCAGTTGTATGAGTACAGGTGCTGTAGGTATTTTAACTTTACCATGAAAAGGGATTTAGGGTGTCAAAGATTCAAAACTAATGGATTAAAAAAAATGGAATTATTTGAGGATGAGGATAGGTGTATAAAAAAGAACTGGGAGTGTTAGTGGCCGCTACGATTGTTGTGTGATGCCATGGCAGTTGGAGAGGACGAAAGGGGGTGGGAATGGAAAAGGTGAAAAATTCTTCAGAAATCCTATAGGAAACCTTTTGTATGGGATCTATGAATCATGAAGTGGGGTCGTTGGAATCTTGATGGTTGAGTGAAGTATAATTAACTGAGTCTTCTAGAAGCTATTTTAAGTGTTTTTTTATTTTTTACTTTTTATTTAAAGATATGCAAGCTCTCTTCTGAATCTCGAAATGCACGAATTATTGGTGTGTAGGAACGTTGAAGGGGATTCTCAAGTTTTCGAGTCCAAATGAAATCATAAATACAAACCCCCCCCCGGCCTGCCCTGTTTTTAAAGATTAACCTATAAATTAACTTTTGGGTCATAGAATTGCAGAAGTGAATTTGTCCAATGCCATAATTAAAGTTCAGATGATGACTCTATACCTTGATGAACAATATTAAACATTAAGAATGTGATCTTTTGGAAATTTTATTTCAATATTTTCCCCATTAAAATGCTGGTGAGTTGAAACAACTTGATCAAAGATCAATATATTTGGCTGAACTTTAATATGCAGTTTCATTGTAGTGTATATAGACCACACTTTATCCTTCATGTTATATTTGTATTCCATGCTAATAGAGACGAATACTTACGGGTGCCTTATACTGAATTATGGATTATTAAACACCCCTCTTACCTATATGTATAGTAGAAGAGAAATTATTAAAGTGATTATGATGGTAAAACTCCATCACGTGCAAGTTTCAGCTATCGAGTAAAAACATACTTAGAAGGGCATTCTATAACCTAAAAACCTTGGTCAGCGATTTTCTCTTTGTTGTTTTCTTCTTTCCTTGTTTTTTTTTTAAAGGTAAGCATGCATTTTCAAGTTTATCTAATTTGGTGGCTGTAGTCAAAATCAAGTAGTTGGGATTAAGGCTATGTTGAGTTAGTTTAGTTTGGCAGCTGTACTGGTAGTACACCCTGGAGGGAGAACAATTTAGTTTGTTTTTTTTTTTTTTTTTTTGC
>JAESVK010000796.1:0-13034 GCA_017140935.1 Hamamelis virginiana | reverse complement strand
TATGGATTTCATGCATGTCACAAATCACTATAATCCAATGTTAGCATCTCAAAATACATACTGTGAAAATTGTTACACAGTTTTGTGACATTTCGAGAAACCGACCCTTGGATCACTTTGCTTTTTGGCATGCATGCATGATATGCATAAGAATAGTATTTAATTCAACGGTCAGTTTTTCAAAGTACTTATCCCACAATTACCTATAAACTTCATGTTGATAGGATCACACACACACACACACACACACACACACACACACACATATATATATATATTTGGAAATTGATATCAGTTTTCACTTTTCATATATGAAAGTAAATGTGTCCCAGAATTTTCGAATGTATTTATTATTATTTGGGACCCGAGAAACTATAAATTTTCTCCTCAATTGTGCATAAATTTAACTATTTGACTTCATTGAGTTTATTGTTCAATTTTCTTTTGCAAATCAAAGCGGCAAACATTCAAAACAAGATTTTCGATTCTTTTGTTTTCATTTGTTTCTTCAGCAATTAGAAAGAGAGTAAATTCATATGTTAATTGCTATGATACTTGGGGTTCACTTGTTCGAAAAATGAATTAGAAAGAACTTTATTGATGCATTATTTGGTTGCCGAGAAAGTGTAGGAAGCATCGAGAAAATGAAAATTTGAAGTTTAGGTTTCTTATTATTTGGGACCCAATTAAACAGAAGCCTCTCCTCGATTGAACCTATTTAAACTATTTGGTTTAGTTGATGTGAATTTTCAGTTGATGTGAATTTTCAGCGCTCGAGTCTAAAATACATCTAAAAATAAAAGTTTCAATTTTTTTTTCCCCAACCCAATAGAAAAACAAAACAAAGCCTAAATGGAATGCGATTGAAAACTGCAAGTTTTTGGGTTTTCTTTGTATTTTTCTTTAATTCTTGTAGTTTAGTTTTTCTAAGATTGAATTACACTTTTACTCTATTGGTTTAAAAGGCGGGTGAGGATGCGAGTGAAAAGATTAAGGATACCGATGAGAATAAGCAATTGACTGCAAAGAAAGAAGCTGAAGTTCAAGAAGCGAGGGCAGCATTGTATGTAAGATTGGAAACAATTGGAAATCTTGTGCATGATTCAGTTCCTGTGAGCAACGATGAGGTATGTGAATCAGTATATGTCATTATTGGTATGATATTATTATTATTATTTATCATATTTTTATTTTTATTTTTACATTTTGTTATCTAAAAAAATTGTAGGCAAACAATGCTATAGTTCGATCATGGGGGGAGAAGCGATTGGAGCCGAAGCTTAAAAATCATGTGGAGCTTGTTGAGCTTCTTGGAATCGCAGATTTGAAGAAAGGTATTAAAACATATTCTTTTAGCTAATGCTCTGAAGGAAATGACCCGTCTATAAAATAAAATAATAATAATAATAATAATTTTGTACTATCTTGAAACAATCATGTTTTATTAGGATTAGCCGGTTGTGGTATATTAAATGGTATTGTTGTATAGTACATTTAATTGAAACTACTGTTCTGAATTCTGATACAGTTTCGATCAAGCAGATTTTACTAAATTTTGTCTGATTATGAAGCTTTATTTAGCTCTGTTTTGTATGAGGGAAGAGTGGTGGGATTGAGAGGGGGAGGGGGGGGAGGGATTGGGGGCATTTAGGATGTGTTTGGTATAGGAGGGAGAAGAGGAAGGAGGGAAAAGTGGTGGATTCAGCGCCAAAAGCCGTTCGCTTGAATTTGGGCAGAAGAGAGGAGGGATGGGGAGGGGGTAGGTGAAAGGACCTAATGTTCTTCCATTGTTCTTATATTGACAAGGTACCATCATACGAAATAAATGAGGGTAAAATAGTAAAATTGATGTTTTATCCTTTCCTCCCTCCTTACATACCAAACAAAAAGGAAGGAAGATACATTTTAATCCATCCTACCAAACACGCATGAAGGAAAGAAGGTCTCCTTTCCTTGAGGATGGAAAGTCTATCCCTCTTACCTTCCTTCCTTCCACTTTTCCATCCTTCCTACCAAACAAAGCATTATTGTTGATAATACAAAGTTGATTTGTAATTTAACCTTCTTTAGAAATTGAGGAGCCTTTGCTGATTCTTTACCATTGTTTATCTATTTTCTTCTTTTAAACTTTGAAAAAACAGAAGAAAGGTCTACTTCATTGGATGCAATGTCAAAATCATTAGTGTGATAGCGATCCACCTTGCTAAAAAAGACAGCACCCCATAACTTTACACCAAAATACCTAATATCATATGGTTCATCCATTACTCTATCACTACAATCAACTAATCTATTTGTTTGACTTACTTAAAGAACAAAAAGAAACACACCTCCTTTCACAACAGACCTGCATCCCTGTTTGTGCGGCCACCATCATCTCTCCACTCCCCTTACCCCTGATCTTCATGGCCTACTGGATATCCTTGGGCATAATGGTAACATGCCTGGCTTGTATGGCACAGAGGTAGGCATCTACAAGGTAATAGGCGTATGGTTCAACCTCCTCCTGCATTTGCAGCAATTACGTTTCTCTGGGAAGTAGTTGTTTTGACGTCCTTGGATATTATACAGACAAGCCTCCAGAATGGCAATTTCATGTTCAGGAACTCTCATTCTAGTACTGTTGAATTCTGTGAAGAGTAAGAGTTAAAGGGATGAGGTTTCTTCACTCTGCCAGCAGTCAGGGCAGACTTGTGTCCTATTAGTGAGTTTCTTCCTAGGAGTCTTCCCTGCTTTGGACTTGCTGGTAGCTTGGTTATAATGAGCCATTTCTGTATATTTGGAATGAACAAGAGCTATAAGACAATGAAATTCCATTAATCATCTGACTCTCCCATTCTCCTAGAACGAGTCCCCATTAATAAACAAGAATTCTCTGCCGCCCCCCCAACCCAAAATAAATAAATAAAATAAATTTCCTTTCACTGGAGAAATGTCTGCATTTAGTTTTGTGTTTTAGAGGTTAGTATCTATTCATTTCATTCTGACCATCGTTTGCATTTGAAAAACTTTAGTGTAAATTGAATTATGTCGCTTGGTCAGAGAGAAAAAGTAGTGCTTTTTAACTCATGAATCACTAATTGGGCTGGAATTTAATATCTGTTTATTTATCACAACTTTAATGGAGGTCTATTCACTGTTCTTGGACAACTCTTGCATAGGATTAGTTTGTTAAATGTTAATTTGAAAATACTTGGCTTACCCCTCAGCGAAACCCTACCCTAACTCTAGGGTTGGCTTTGAATTTGTATTTACCATCTAGTTCTATTTACGGCCACCATAGGCCATTATGTCTTTTCACAAACCTCAACCGACATTGTTATTGGCCTTCCCCTTGTTGTTTTAGTGCTACTAACATTAAGCATTCTTCCGTACAGTGCAGCACTGGTCTTTATTGCACGTGTCTACAGTCTAAACCTTCGCAGTTGGTTTCTTTCGTTTTGTGCTAACTTCTCATAAATGCAATCTTTTTAATTCTATCCAAATTATATTAGCTTGTTTGCTAATCCAAATGGTCTTGCAATTTTTAGGTGCTAATGTAGCAGGAGGTAGAGGTTTCTACCTAAAAGGAGATGGGGTGCGTCTTAATCAGGCGCTGATTAACTTTGGTCTTGATTTTTTGAGGAAAAGGGGGTATACATTATTGCAGACTCCATTCTTCATGAGAAAAGAAATCATGGCAAAGTGTGCTCAATTAGCACAATTTGATGAAGAACTTTACAAGGTAACATTTGTGAGTTCTTTAAGATCTCTTTAACTTATGTGTGCATGTATAAATTATTCACAATTTACTTATTTTCATTTTCATCTTAATTTTTTGGTTGGGCTGTTGAAAATGTAAGCACTAGTGAGCTCATGCATTAGGAATCTGCCTTAATGTGAGTATATTGCAATGAGGTTGAGCAGGATTCTAAAGCCTTTCAGGCTTGGGTTTTCCAAATTTATTTTGTTGGTATTGAATTGTGTATTGAGGATTGCTTTCCAAGGAAATTTCTGTTAAGAAATGCCGAAATGGTACTGTTGAATTCCGTAGGTAATGATTGCCTATTGTAAGTTTTAGCAAATCAATAGTTTTACAAATATTATTTTTCAGTTTGTGTTAAACATTTAGTTTATTTAAATTATATATTCAAATGAGATATTACCTGCATTGGTGCTTTCTATCAACTCCTTTTTGATTGTTGCAATGGTTGTATGCTTCATAGATAAGAATCTGCCATATATTAAAGGAAGACCAATGCATGCATCCATTACATTCTTTTCCCCACAATTTGTCTGCCAGAATGTGAGCACAACTGATTTAGTTGGTATTCAATAGGTAACTGGTGAGGGAGATGACAAATATCTAATTGCTACAGCTGAACAGCCACTCTGTGCTTATCATTTAGATGATTGGATCCATCCTTCACAGCTGCCCTTAAGGTTATAACTACATTGGAAAACCATAGCTGTCTCTGGCTACAGAAGAATTGCAATTGCTTTTTGCTCATAAATATGTCAATATTTTTTCCAGATATGCTGGATATTCATCTTGCTTCCGTAAAGAAGCTGGTTCACATGGTCGAGATACTCTGGGAATATTCCGAGTTCATCAGTTTGAGAAAGTGGAGCAGTTCTGTATTACGAGCCCAAATGGAAACGACTCTTGGGAGATGCATGAGGAAATGATAAAAAACTCTGAGGAGTTTTACAAGACGGTATAAGATTTTTTCCCCACAGATACTAGAAGTTGTGTTCTATTTTCTGTTTACCTTTTAACTTTTTTGTTACTTTCTTTTAAGTACTATATTTAGTTTTCTTTTACAGATTCATAATTAGGTTTCCCAAGGGTCATATATAGGCAACCTTGTTACAACAGGCCACATTGCAATGTGTGTTCCCAGAGCCAGTTTTATGGTTTCATTTCCATTCTCTTCCTTACTGAAATAATAATAATAATAATATTCAAATATACACACATGCATATGTTTGTATTTATGTACAAGGCCAAAGGTTGAGACTCTCTCTTTGCCGCTTCACTCGTATGGAAGGTGGAGTCCCATGAATGGGTTCCATCTAGTGATGTGATGATTATTCTCTATTGAATAATTCTTTCTTCTTTTTTTTTCTTTTTTTGTAATTAACAGAATTTTCTCTTATTACAGCTCAATATCCCCTATCAAATTGTGGCTATTGTTTCCGGTGCTTTGAATGACGCAGCAGCAAAGAAGTATGATTTAGAAGGGTGGTTTCCTGCATCAAAGACTTATAGAGAGCTTGTGTCCTGTTCAAATTGTACTGACTACCAGTCCAGAAGATTAGAAACTCGATATGGGCAAAAGAAGGTAGGTCCTGTCAACTTGTTATTAATTTTATATATTCCCATTTCTAATCAAGAATCCTTTACTAACAAGTTATAAATGAAAACTAGGAAAAATAATGTATAGAGGACTTGTACGTCTCAATCAGAACAAGAACTGATAGGAAAAAGAGGAAAAAGATAAGAAAAGAGAACCGGGGGGGGGGGCGTGGGCACTGCAACATATTTCCCCAGGAAGTCTCTAATTCAACTGAATTCATCATTTATGGCTGTTTTGCTACTATTTCCTCTCTACAGTTTGATGCAAGACGGTTAGAGGAAGAAATCCAAGGTTGAGGGATGGTAGGCTTTGTACATGGGTTAGGGTAGCAATAGAGTACTGTTTTGGGGTAAGACATTGGCTGGAAACACAAAGAACTCTTGCCGGAAGTTCTGGACAGCAATGGGTTTTGGGTGTTGGAGTTAAATTTCTAAGGTTGGTGAAAGTTTGTGGTTATAGGAAGGTAAGGTTTTGAGGGTTAAAGGGCTTGAAATCAAGTTTTATGGCAAAATATAACTAAATACAGCAACACAGCGGAAAAGAAAATAAAAGAGAAGAGAAAAGAAGAAGAAGAAGGAGTTAATCTAGGAATCACTCCTAGAACCTTAGGCCTCACACCCAAGGACCCTTAGGCATCACACCTAAGGTTAGATTGCATCACACAACCCATAAAGAGCTTCAACAGCTCCTGGAAATTTCTGTAATTCTTATTCATCATTCAAAAGAGAGACTTACAACCCTTTATATAGAGATAGGATTCTAATGAGAGAATAGAAACTAGGACTCTAAAAAGAAAATAGCAACTAGGACTCTGATAAGAAACTAGGATTCTAATGAGAAAATAAATAGCTACTAGGATTCTGATAAGAAAATAAATAGAAACTAGGATTCTAATAAGATAAATAGCAACCAGGACTCTATTTTAACTAAACTCTAATCAGACTTGTCCCTAACTAAACTCAATCGAGGAAGGTCCCAAACGGGTATCATCTTGAATTTGAATGGATTTCCATTTCCTTTTGAATCCTTCATCACAGTTTGCATTATATTGCAATTCAAGTTGCAATTTCCCTATAAGTTTATATTTTTATTTATCATAAGTTTAGTTTTGGCTAAGATCAATGGTCTAAACCTTTTTGGGACATTTCAAATTGGTCCAAATGAAGATGAGTGGAAAATGGATATACTCTATATTTGTTAGAAGGCCCAGAGTTCCAAGAAATATCAAGGTGGATCTGTCTGTACAAAGTGGGGTGTAATACACTTCCCATTGGCAAATTTGTATAGAAAGTGAATGCCAATGCTAGAAAATACCAGCTCATAGCCTCCTATTGTAGGCAAATTAAGACCAAGTTAGGAGATTGTTATGGTTGCACTTAAACATGGATTTGTAGTTTGATTATATCATCATCTTAATATCCTTTTTGGTAGAATGAACATGAACTACACTAAAACTCTGTATCTGAATGAAGCTATTTTATAGCAATTTCTTATTAGTTTGCCTGTTGTGGTGCTGTGTTTGGTTGCAGAGCAATGAACAAGCAAAGCAATATGTTCACTTGTTGAACTCTACCCTCACAGCAACGGAGAGAACCATGTGCAGCATCCTTGAGAACTACCAGAAGGAAAATGGTGTCGAGATACCAGCAGCCTTACAGCCATTCATGGGTGGAGACACTTTCTTGCCTTTCCAGAACAACCCAACACCAGAAGCCAAAGGGAAGAAATCAAAGGCCTAATTATTTGTTTCTCTTCAAATTTATAAACCAAAATTAGAAGAGAACAGGATGAGATTTTAGCTGTTGATTTGCAAAATTATAATATTTATTGGGAGTTATTAGATTAATTTGAAGGCACACACAAATAGAGTGGAAAAAAAAAAAAAAACCCAGCTGTGAGCTCACACGAACTGTGATTGTTTCTGTGATGCGATGCTCAAACAATTGGTACGATTTTGTAATCCATGATTACTGTTGTAGGTGATTGGAGTCTCTTTGTCAAATTATTTAGTAGTCCCCAATTTAATGGCAGTGCCCATGGGAGTCTATGTGGCACTGTTTGGAACTTGGAAAAGTTGAGGGAAAGAAAAGAAAAAAAAAAATGAAAAAGAGAATGATTTAGAAAGCATTTTATTTCGAAGTAGATTTCAGGAGTTTCCTTTGTTTTGGGAAAATTGTTTGGAACTGTGGATGTGGCATCTTTTCCCTTTTGATGTTTTCTGAATTTTTTAGGCCTAACGGATAGAAGCTTTCTATTATTCCAAATTCTCAATTCTAATAAAACTGAATATCATTAATAGATTCTCTACAATGGATGGGCATATGGCTGCCATAAGAAATGGCTTCCAAAGAAAAGCCACTTTCAATTGGACCTTGATTCCAAAATGTACGATGATTTCTACTTAGAGGTCTTCCTAGCTTTAATTTAAAATGATAGCCCTTTGGAAATACGGAGTCCACAACCTGAAAAACACACACTCAAGGATTATATACAATCAAGAAGTCATTAATCATACTTTTTTATTAATTAATTGTATATATCTTTAATCCTCAATTGGAGTAAAAGAAGTATATGCCATTTTGAAGAACTGCCCACTCTATTCAACAAAGTCTCGCACGGTTGCCCTTAATTGCGCGTCACTCGAAACCATAATCACATCATTATGCTAATTTAAGTTATTAATCATTCAAAAATATAATTTAACCAATCATTTTAATCTTCCTTTATTTATTACCCTAACTTGTTCTCTCATGACTGGATCCAAACTAGCATCTTAGACATGATTCGCATCAAAGTCACAATCACGTCAAAGTCGCGCTCATAATTGGAGAGTATAATTAAAATTTCACTCCCCAATGTTTTACAATTCATATTCAAAACATCCACCTTATAAGAGGAGAAAAATATACAAAGATAGCAATACAAGGGCTAGCTGGTAGCATATTGGGCACTTTTGACTTAACTGAAAAAAATTGGGTAACATAAATCTGTTGGGAAGGGCACATCAAAATTCAAAACAAGGACGGAAAAGTTTGGCCATCTTCACATATTTCCAAGGTTTTGTGGGGTCTGGACAGACTGTTTAAGGGTATTAAAATCTCAAGTTTTGCCAAACCCTATTTGCCAACCAAAAAATGCCAGGCAACTTTAGGCCAAGATGTGGAACTGTATGGAATTTTGCATACTCATGTCTATAATAATTTGGCAACAAATAGAAAAAAACCAAAATCAAAACTGTAGTGCTTAGTACAATTAATTAACCTCTTTTCTCCAATAGAGAAACCCTTTTCAGACACGAATGGGAATTAAGCTTCTTTGAAAGATTTAAGGAAAACCCTTAATTTTCTAAAGTAGAATTTGTCCATTAGTAGAAAAGATGAGATTCAAAATCCCCCTACCTTCCAAAAGGAAAAAGAAAAGGAAAACAAATTTTAAAAAATATATATCAGAAACTATAAGCAATGGAGATGTCTTCTAAAAATTTCAAAAAAAAAAAAGAAATGATTTTCCAATGTTTCAATACATAGTTTACATAACTTCCCTTGACACTCAAGTTCTTCATATGCTATTTGATTACCTCTTCCAATCCTTCTTGAGACTGTCGCTTCTCGATCAAGTACTTAATTTTCATACAGTCTATAAACTATATATTTTTCCAAGTCATGTTCTCAAAATTATAAGAAAAGTAAAATAAATTAATTTGAATAAAGAAGTAGAAATTTTGTGTTTAAAGTTTGCTGTGAAATATCAAAATAAAAAATGAAAAATGAATTCAAGGGTAGAAGAAAGCATAAGAACCGCAAGGGCCTCTTAACTTAGTGAAAATTTTCGTAATTTTCATTTTTATTTTTAATAAAATAAAAAACAGCCTAAAATGCGTTTACTTGTAAAAAATAAAAACTATTTTCAAAAAAATGAATTTAGTTTTTAAGAAAATGTGAAAATATCAAAAAGACGTTTTTTGTATTTTCACGAAAACTGAAAACAAGGATTAAACCGTAGTAATACTTATAAACATAGAAAAAAATATGTAGACCAACTGTAAAACCAAAAAATAAATAAATAAATAAAACTGATAGAGATAATATATAGTTTTAGTAAATGCATGTACACTATTCTTAAATTTTGAAAACAGTTTTAATTTTTGCAAAGTAAACATATTTTCTAAATTTTGAAAACTGAAAATGAAAACTGTTTTTAAAAAAATTTCACATAAAATAAAAATTATAAAAATCTTCACGAAGTAAACAGGCCCTTAGAGTTTTTCTATTTAATGGTAATTTAATAACAACTAACCAAACTTAGCCTTAAGATCACCATTCCAACTTCTACATATTAATCATGTGGCCTCTCACTCACTCACACGTGCAAAATAACCATACATGGCTGATAGCTCTGAGAGCAACAAAAGGTAAATAGAAATTGCTATTATGATCTGGTACATTAAAATAGAAGCTCTACAACTAGAAGCTAAAATCTAGGAATGCAAAAAAACAAATGTGGGTATAGGAACACAGCTGCAAACAGGGCAAAAAAACAAAAATGATAAAACCAATAATTTGTGCATGGAGAGAGAGAGAGAGAGAGAGATGTTTCCTTTGCATGTCTGTGAACCAAAACCCATCTGAAAAATTGAATATATATGGTAAATAAAAACACTGTAAAGTTACATGACTGACTTCTAGCTGTTTTCACTACACCATTATTATAAACCAACATCTAAATGAAAAATTCACTTATTTGAAAACCTCACAAAAATTATACTAGCTATGAATGAACACCAAAATTATAAGGAAAAAAAGAAAAAGAAAACATATCTTCTAACATTCAAACTTTCCAAATCACACAGCTAGCAGTTATTGATCATCTGTATGATCTGTATGCGATGGATCGGGCAGTTTATGTACATTTCTTCTACAACTCGAACTCAGCTTTAATTTCAAATTAATCTACCTGTTGTGTAAGGGATCAGGACTTGAGGGTACTTCTCTATTGGTAGTTGCAACAAAGCCTTCATATCCACTCTTAGAATTACTTTTCCTCCATTTCTGGGGCTTCTCTCTATCCTCCACCTTCTCTTTTAGATATCTAGCTTCCAAAACTTTTGACTGTAAAGCTGAAATACTCAGCAAAATCAATAAGAGACAACCAGCTTGACTCCTTGAGATGAACATGGCTCCCTAATTAACTCAGCAAATATATCTTCTTTGAACTTCTTTCTAAGATAAGAATGGGGAATAGGGGTTATAACTTGGAGAGAGAGAGAGAAAGATTGAACTTGTTGTGGATGCAAGTTGGTGGATTTAAGAGGGAAGACAGAAGAATAATAAAAAAGGCTGAGGATTTTTGTGTGTGAAGGTGAGAAGATTTGGTCAAATTTCCTATGGAAAAATAATGTGGGAGGTGATACTTAATAATGGCTTGAGCCTTGTGGGGTGGCTCTGTCCCACACTTTTCCATGTGATTTAGCCCATTGTTGAAGGACCTGTTTAATATTTATTATTCCTAAATTGGCCCTCCTCGTACCATAATAATAATAATAATAATAATATATAGTAATAATATCCTTCTTCCACGTAGAATTATATGAAAAATATTTATACATTTTAGCAATGAACCTTTGTGGACATAATTGCCCAAAAGCATTTAGTGTTTTCAGTAAAGATTATGTCTGGATGTAAGTGGGAGTTTTAATTAAAGATGTCAGGACTTACCAATTAATTGGATTTACCTTGGTAATTAAATCAATTAACAATCACCTGGCACTAGCCATCTATTTTCATATTATTCAAATCTCTGAGACATCATGAAAAAAAAATCCATTTTTTTCAACTCTTTGACAACATGAAAAAACCAGAAGTCATACCCTCCCACTCTAGCCTATGTTTGTCTCAAGATGAAAGAGGACTATATTATGCATATGCTTGGATCCACACATTGGTCAAAACGCAATGATCGATCCTAGCTAGGGTTTTTTCTGTTCTTTTTTCCATGGTAATGGCCGCCTGTTCAAGAACTCTCTCTCTCTCTCTCCCCCATTACTGGATGGCATCTTTGATTTGATTGGTTTTGATTAGGATTGCACAAATAATTGAATTTAGCAAATGTAATTTGACAAGAATCAAGAGGGTAATTAACTTAGAATTTTTGAGTGCTAGATGCATATGGATGATGAAAATGTCTTATGTCATCCAAACCAACCAGTCTTAAGTCTCAAACTCTATTTTTAAAATAGAACAACCAAATATTGTCTCCCCAAAGACCTCAATTTCAGGATCTTAGGTTTGACTCTCTCATGGGCTGTTTCTACTTTCTTCATTTCTCTCTTCTAAAGTCTAAAGCTCTAATGTCCATGTTAATGCACTTTCCTAGGGCTAGTAGTGCTTTGCTATGTTTCTTTATTGTAATTTGAATTTTTAAGTATGTTTTGTGTTTCACAAAACTAAGGGTCTTGCCTTTTGAAGAAACAACACATTGTTTTTTTAAGGGCATCTTTAACATTTCTTTTGTTAGGTTTAGGTACTTTGTACTATATTTTACTATGGTTTGTTTCTTCTTTTGTACTAGCTTATGGCAGCTCTTAAAATTGGAGGTTTCCACTTCACAGTCTTTGTGTTGGGATTTGTCTTATTTAATAGTTAGCTTGCTTGCAGCAAATCTCTCTCTCTCTCTCTCTCTCTCTCTGATTGGGTATGAATAAAGTCTTGTGACTATGTTTTACATACTAAATAGTTCTCTCATGATGATAATATATTGATTAATTTTCCACCATTTACGATGGGGTGAGTGGATAAGATATGATTTAGCTATTGCCCATCAAAATATCCTCCACCATTCTTTCTTTTATTTCTCTGAGTCATGAAGTAGGGTTGAGTTATTTAGCCCTCTGGTTCTAATGTATTTCAAATGTACATACATATATCCATTTATAAAGCTGATGTTTGAATAGCTCATGAAAACCAATCAAATTAATTGGTGTCTTTTTCTAAATTCATATTTGAAATGATGATTTGTGCAGGTTGGGGAGGGGGGGTTGTTAGTTGAAATGAGTTTATTGAACTTTATCGCATTTAAATTGAAATTAATTTGCCTATGTGGTTTTCATATTATACTCCCAAATTGCATGTTCAAATGCCATTTATAAATAATAATAATAATAATAACGCATGGATTAATATTCTATTCTTGGATGTGTATATATATATATATATAGAGAGAGAGAGAGAGAGGTGCTAATATCAGGTGCACCTGATGCATCTTGCATCAAGTGCCCTCTTGTAAAGCCACTTGCATCGTAAATTTTGGAAAACTGACCGTTGGATTAGATACCCCTATAATATATGTCATGCCTACCAAAAATTACAGTAACCCAACAGTTGGTTTCTGAGAAAACTGACTGCTAAAAAATGGTAATATTTTAAAGAACAAAAAAGTTATCGTTTTTCAAAGTTACATTTTACAGAAACCAATCGTTGAATCACTGTGGTTTTTGGCAAGCATGACATACATTATAGGGGAATCTAATCCAACGGTCAGTTTTCCAAAATTTATAGTGCAAGTGGCTCTATGAGAGCTGATCCCTTCCCCACTGTCCGGAATGAAGATACATTCCTTACTTTGCATCTCACCATCCATGTATAAAGGTTGCCATCCAACGGTCAAGACATGGAAAATCCAAATGAATAAATTATATAT
>JAESVK010000794.1:120078-173650 GCA_017140935.1 Hamamelis virginiana | reverse complement strand
TTTCCAGAAATTCCAGCATGCATATCATAGTGTTTTAGGTGTTTAGACTAACCTAGGATTAGTTAGAAACCCTAGGATTAGGGGGTCACTTGATCCCACTTAGGACTCTTCTTTATTGTAAGAATTACAATAAGAATAGAGTTCTATTTTAACTAGGATTCTACTTCGAGAATAATTCTAAAAAGTGATTTTGAAAGAATTCAAAATGGAATGAAATTTCATCTCTCATAACAAGTGTTTTGATCCAATTCAAACTCTCGAAGCTACAGTCCAAGATAAGATAGAATATCTACAATTATGTGGTTTGTTACAATAGGAGAGTCCTATGTAATCGAACTACGTGGACTTTGATCTTTGTCAAGCAATTGATAAGGTACGTAGGCAGTCAATAGGGCGCAAGTCCAATCTTAAGTTGACTTCTAGTCTCCTAAGATCCTTAGGATTGCGTATATTTTTGTACTAAATATTATTACTATCATATATTATTATTCATATTTTGTGATTGATTAGATATGCTATGATTATTTTGAAAAGATTTTGATAAAGCCTAAATCTAATTAGGAGACCTTTAATTAGGGCGAAGTGGGTGCCTACAAGGAGTTCCTTGGAACCTTCCCACTTCGTAACCTAGCCCCCGAATCCAACTTTGATTCGAAAGACCATGCTTTTCCAAAATATGGGATCAATGTTTTATTGAAAATAAAATTCTTTTTGTAGTTTCCTTGGTCCCTAAAAATAAGGTGGCGACTCCTAGTTTTTTACAAACTCTCATCCCTTTTTCAAAAACCCTATCTTGAGTGAATAATAAATAAGGATAAATGTGGATAATAGAGAAAGATAATAGAGAAGGATAAATCGAGACGGATAAACATAATCCACAATCCACTCAATATACACCCCCCAAAAGTGAACGAGAGGGCCTCCCGATCCAGGTTGGCTGGTTCACAATATTATCTTAGATATATTTGGCCTCTATTATAAGTTTATGCATTTGAAAGTTTTGAAATAATTTATGTAGTGAAAAGAAACGTAAGCACCGATATTTTGTGGTCTAATGGCATGTACTATTGCCGTTGGGAAAAGAGATCTTGAATTTAAGCCCATAAATGTACTCAGCACCCAATTGTTAGAATTGAGAATTTAAGTTACAATTAGCTTCTATCGAACGATAAGCAAATTAGTGGCGGAACATGCTTTGTAAACAAAGTCCCTTCATTTTTTTGTTTCTCTATTGAACAATAGAATATAAAAAATTAAATTATATACAAAAGTGCTAGCACAAAATCTCTAACCTGAAATATCGAGGCATAACAATCTAAACCCGGAGTACCCACAAGTGGGTAGTTTTCCTACATTTGAGTCTTACGGACTTTGGATTGAAACATTCCATTCGCATTTTTTTAATTATAATTTGACAGAGGGAAACCTACTCCTACCCAAATCTTTCCTCCTACTAACAAATGAATGATCTAAGATTGTCCAATTATCAAATTAGGTTGAATTCAATTTGCTCCACGTTATGACCTAAATCTCCTCTACTGTCCAATTACCACACCTTTCAAAACGCATTGTTTTCATTTCATCTAATGTAACGGCATTGTGTTTACCGTTTCCAACATTCCAACGAAATGAATGTCGCTGTTTTAACAAAGAGTCAAGGATATCTATTTTGGTTAGTTAAGAAGTCTACTATTGATTATAAGATGCACCCTACCTACATAAGGCCAAATGCAGAATAGATTTTGGCCAAATGCATAATAGATTTTGTAAAACTAATCGTTGATCAGATAAACTTATTATGATTTTTTTACAAATATTACTATGAAAAATTATGACATTTTTCTTTTTCAAAATATTACCATTTTTTTTTTCAGTTGATTACGAAACCGATCATTGAATCATTAGAATTTTTGGTGATTATGAAATTCATAAGATGCCTATCTAATCCAACGGTAAGTTCTTCAAAACGAGTTCTGCATTTGACCCTATTCAAGTCACCTTATGCAACTTTTTGTAAGGTGAATCTTATAATAGCATCTTTGTTTGGCTAGTTATAAAACTAATAATTTAAAAAGAATGGTAAAAAAACAGAGACAAATGAAATGAATGGTTGAAGCCGATGCAAATCCTGACCCATAATTTTGAATATCCAAATTTACATTTTTCTTTGGTTATTTCCTCAAGGTGGGAATGGAGGGATGAGATGTAGAGGACCTGAAGACAATTTTATATGGGACCATGTTCTACGAGTCTGACTGAGGAGCTGAACATTGGTGCTTGGGCTGTAGGATGTGTTGGCCTTGTCGAGCACTGAACTTTTTCACAAAAGGAATACTTCCAACAATAACAATAAATATGACATGGCTAACAATCATAACAGGCCACTTCAGGAGATTCTTCAAGTAGCAGCTAGTTCATTTGGTGTTCCATCCATATGCCTGAGAAAATATTTAGTTGCAGCAAGTAATACGAAGCTCACAATGCCAACTTTAACTGGACCGATTGGACCCAACAGATTCTTCAAGCCCTTGCTGTCCTGTTTGGCACTAACTTCAGATTGGGCAGACGACGTCTGCAAAGATGGGTTCTTCATAAATGACGAATATGAATCAATTTCTGCTCTCGTTAATGCTGGCTTTAATGAATCCTTAACGATCTGGAAATGGCGATCCCACACAACAGTGGCAAATATGTCTTCCCTCAAAGCCACAATTCCAGCTTCCCTACACAGGCCTTCTAGTTCAGCCCCTGTGAAGAGCTCTGTCTCTTCAGCTATTCTTTTGAGATCAACATCATTCCCGACTTTCATGTTGCGAGTATGTACACAAAGTATCTCGTATCGAGCTTCTAAATCTGGTGGTGGCACATAAAGCACCTACAGTTTCATAGAAACTGAAAGTTTAAACAGGACTCTTTACAATAGACCTAAATCTTAATTTCACACTATAAAAACCCTTTCTATTACAATAATTTTCTATACTAAATAATGATTCTGTACAAAGTATCACGCAGAAAGCAAATAGAGAAACATAGGGGAAAAATATTATTATTACTGACATGTGGCTACACTTAGGAATGCATCCTGAACTACCTACGTAACTCGGGCTCATATACACCAGACGTAGTTCTTAATTAATTTAACTTGTATATAAGATACAAATGTAAACCTTCAATAATAGGCAGAGTCTCACATTTATCTCCAAGCTATTATAATGTCACCGTCAATAGCTGTCATACTGATCTCATTTTAAGATTTTCATCGAACATTCCACTATTGATCAAATTCTCAGACATAAACTAATAATAGCAAATTTATACTAATCTTAATATCTCTTCAATTTTTATACCAATTAATCTCTGATTTTCCATTAGCATACCATGGCAATTATCAAATAAGTATTTAACTTTGACATTTTTGAATAAGAGCAACTGAGGCATTAGTGTGGACCCTTTTAAATATTAGATGCTTCCAAGTGACTTTATACTAGCACAGGGTTCAGCTGTCTAATTGTAAAGAATAATCTAGATTTTAATATTGCAATAAAACACCAGTCCCCTACTCAATAGGCATCTTTGAATAAACCTGCAAGCTTCATCAAGCAGCTTAACTCAACCAAGAAAATTAACCATAGCTTCATGGTGATCCATTACAGGTTTTAAACCAAGATCTCCATTTAATGATGGTGATTTCAAGGCTGGAGTCTCTTACACATTTTATCCAACATCTTATCCTCATACTGATAACACAGGCCATTGAACCTAATCTGTCAGTGACAGAACCCACATTTGAAAATTTACTGAATAATGTGAGACACAGTGAAGCCTGTCAATAAAACTCATTAAAAAAATGGCAGCAAAAGGAACAGCTATACGCTTGAGAAAATGCGGGTTCATATCGTTTGAAAGGTAGTAGACTAGAGTTTTATGCGAATAACTAATAAGGAAATAAAAGCAATTATTCACACCAAACAACTACTAGAATTTCTGAAACGACAACTATATAGAAAGGAGACTATCAATCTCACCTTAAACAGCTTGAGATTGAATTTGAAAGTGAAATGTTCAGCCATAACTCTCACTAAACTTTTCCCCATGGATCTTATTTATACTTGAATTTTCCCCCAAGGTTCAGGTTCACATAGTAAAATGTGCAACATTGGTGAAGTTCGGGTTCTGGATACTTGCAGAACATGTAATATGTAAGTTATATGTATGGTTTTTGTAGTAGAGGAATAGCATATGCATAGCACATAGCCATTTAAAGCCTTTAAAAGTGTAAAGATCAATGTGCACTGCACATGATAATTTAAAATGCATAATGGGCTTATTTGAGCTTGCACTGTAATCCAACAAACTTGGGTCTTATCAGATCTAGGTTTTAGTTGAACTTTATTGGGCTTGGTAAAACAGCGGCATTGGAGCCATTACAAGTTTACATCATGGCTATTACTTGGCTCATTACATAAATTCACTTGTGCGTAATCTAAAATAGCCTATGAACTATCCTCAGGTCCATTTATTCGGCTCTTAGTCCAAGCCTTACTCCCATGCTAAAACAGCTTAAGCCCACTATAAAAAAAAATAAAGTGTTTACTCATTGGCTTTCAATATTAGTCCATCATCTACAATTTTCTTAAGCCCAATTAATTTCTTCACATCTGGCGTTCAGGCTTATCATCACATTTTGCTTTGTAAAAACAAAACCCTGAATTTAATTATTTGCTGTTAATTTACATTTATACTCCTTCAAATAATAACAATACTATTACAAATAATTTCCTAAGAATCCAGGGTCTCACATTAAACCTCAGCAAGAGGCAAGAATTCTGATTAGCTTAAGTGAATCCTCTTAAGAGGTCCAGTTAAGCCATGGCTTAAAAGTTTGTTCAGTTTTAATATATTTAACAATATGATCACTAGCTTCTGGCAATTCAGAAACAAATTGGGGCACCTGTACATGTAAGTGATAGATGGTTACTTCCACTTCATTTTACCTGCCAATTACAGTTCTTATCCACAGGCAGCATGTGATTCAAAAGTCCAATTCCATAAGCATGCAATACAAGTTATAGACTCATAGTGTACAACTATGCATAATTATTACTATTAACATGATCCCCCTACAGGAGCGACCATGGTTTGGGATCTGCAGCAGATACTTCTGCCAGTATGCATTCTAGATTTGCGGTGACTATCGCAAGCAAAGTATATAATTTTCATGCAATAACAATTGTAGTACTTTCTTATATAGTCAAAAGTTACTTTTGGATATTCATAATGGGTTTCTCGCACACGCAAGCACATGCATGGATGTATACACATTATAAAAGAATTTGATTGGAAATTGTATTCATTGTTTGATAAAATGATGTGTCCATGTTCTTGTGTTTGGTATGCACAAAACTTGTCTAAGTGAAAAACTGAAAACTATGACCCTAAGAAATTGGAATTGTTTAAGACTCCTTAAGGAACATGTCCATGGTGGTCAAAATGCCAAGGTGAAGACTGAAGACCTTGAAGGCACCTGTTCCAACCTAAGGGAACTAGGCAATTGCTAGTGCATATGTCACAGATAAGTTATTGCATATAGTGTTCTGTAAAATGTTATTATAATTGGGGGGGGAGGGGTACAGAAGCAATTATTCTAATAGAATTTATGATGATATGAGAAATTTAGCTTTGTTAACATTATATTTGTTTTCAGGAGGCCAAGAAAGCAACTAATGCTCTTGCCAATTTCTTCTATATGGTAGATAAGAGAACCATTTCATATGACAGGTTTTTAAAAAGTGTTAATAGTAAAATTTATAGACAACTATAAGGCGTAGCTCTCCCTGGATGCATCCTCATTAATTCCACTCAATAAATTTTCCGTTGCACAAAAATAATAAAATATCAATCAGTGTTGGAATATAACATTAGTGTGGAAATTAACACATACACAATCCATGATCCATCAGAAAACATCACCAACTAAAATCAAAGCAAAGTCTAGACAGAATACATTATATTGAGTTGAGGCTTGTCTGGAAAGCTTTATTTTGTATTTGTAAATGTAGCCCCTTTATACACCAAGTGTGAAGTTATAAATAGCAATTTTTTTATTCATTTTTCTTGATCATACAATGTTGGGAAGCCACTCAATAAAAAGTGAACGTAATTGCACACCCAGAACACTAAAAGGGGGCCAAGCTTAGTATTTTGGTTTCAAACAAAAGAATTTGACAACCCTGCATACGTGTGCTTGACACCATACCCAAACCCACATAACATAACTCACCAGTCCCTTAACCAGGGTAGATTCTGGGAACTGAAGCCCGCCACATTGGTAGCTTTACATCACATAATATGACTATTCTGCCAATCTAAGGAGTTTTGCGCCATCATATGTTCGAAGGAAAAGAGGTAAAATCCAGCGAAGGGTACTCCAGAATATGAAACATGTTGTCAGGAGGGGTGAGTATAATGTTGCCATCAGCAGCAACACTGATGCCTTGGTCTGCAACTACTCAACTTCTAACCAAGCATACCTTGAAAGCACTAGATAAGAGTCCGTGGGTGGGTGTGGAGAGAGAGAAAACTATCTCTTTCTTAGAAAGAATGGATCTGTTAGATGCCTCTCCTATTGGCTGTCCTCACACGCATCACAGCCCAAACATGAGCCCTGCTCATAAACTTTAAGCATACACCTTGCCACGTGGCCGGAAATATAAAAGTATGTGCATATTGACACCTCATGCATGACAACTCATTCTTAAGACACACCACATTAAACATGTGTCATGCAATAGGTCAAGAAAAGACATTTCATTACTCTTCCAGATATTGCGACCATAGTTTTAAGTATCGGGTAACGGACCTGTAACGGTAATAGTAAAGGTGTAACGGGAAGCGGGTGTATTGGGTGATACGTATCGAGTATAGAGCACCGCAGTAGTGAATTTTTTTTTTTTTTTTTTTCCCATCAACCCCCAAAATTTTTTTTTTTTTTTTTTTTTTTTTATAAGCAACAAAATTATATTAAAAGAAAAAGAGGACAAGATGTCCTACAATACAAATTAAAAAGGAGTAAAAAAGGATAAAAAGAATAATAAAAAAAACTACAACCCAGCCAAACAAACCAAAACCCTACTCACACACCTCCACCCAATTATTCAAAATTACAAACAAAGGAACACCCCTAAATTCCTTAGACACCGATGCCCAAAAAGAGCTCAAAAAACAAACCCGATCCCACAAACCAACAAAACTATCACACTTATCCTCAAATATACGAGCATTCCTTTCAAGCCAAAGCACCCAAAAAATTGCCAAAACAACACATCTCCAAAGAACCATTGCTCGCTTGGAAAATCCAAAAACACGAAACTCAATATCCAACATTGCAGAGGACGATTTTGGGGCCACCTAACATATATCCAAGGGTTTAAACAATCTTTGCCACAAAGCCATTGCCAAAGGACAATGCAAGAATAAATGATCAATGGTCTCACAGTCATCCCTACACAAAACACACCATTGGGGAGAAATAAACATACCAGGATTCCTTTTTTGCACCACCTCATTAGTAGAAATCTTTCGATGAGCCACAGCCCAAGCAAATATCTGAACTTTTAAAGGCACTTTAGCTTTCCAAATCGTTTTGCACGGACTAAAAGTAGGTAACGAGGGATCATCACATAAGGCATCAAAGAAAGATTTAGATGAAAACAGCCCAGAAGAATGAATAGACCACAATCTTTTATCTTGAACCGAAGGACACAACACCAACCCATCCAAATGAGACAACAAGGAAGACAACTCCTCAAACTCCCTATCATTAAGGTTCCAACGAAAATGAAAATTCCATGAAATCGGGAAAGATGAAGACACCACGAAACAATCAATAGGAGCGTTATGAACCGAAGACAATGCATACACCCGAGGAAATAAAGAAAGAAAAGCACAATCCCCTCTCCAAACATCTTCCCAAAACCGGACTCTATCCCCACATCCAACCTTGAAAACCAAGAAACTACGAAAAGAATTGTAAACCCGGGAAATACCTTTCCAAGGACAACACCCAGAGACCCTAATTCCCAAGTTAGCATCCCATTATTATCCTGTAATCCATATTTACTTTTAATAACTTTATGCCAAAGAGAGTCACACTCTAAGGGAAACCTCCAGAGCCACTTTCCAATAAGAGCAATATTTCTCTTCACAATGTTACCCATAGCAAGACCTCCTTTCAACTTAGAACGAGAATCAATACCCCAATTAGCTAAATGAGGTCTCTTCCCTTCTCCTCTATCCTCCCAAAAAAAATCCCTCATCAATTTCTCCAACCTAGCAACCACCTTATTAGGCATTTTGAAGATAGACAAATAGTAAATAGGCAAACTAGCCAACACTGACTGAACCAATGTTAATCTACCTTCTCTGGACAAAAGTGATTTTTTCCACCCATCCAACCTTTTTCCAACCCTCTCTAGAACCGGCTCCCAAAAGGAATCCCTCCTTGGATTACCTCCTAATGGTAAACCCAAATATTTCATGGACTAACCATCCACTTTACATCCTAATTGATTTGCCAAATCAGCCAATTCAGAATCTGAAACATTAATCCCAGCTAAAACACTTTTACTCAAATTCACCCTCAAACCTGACGTAATTTCAAAGACCTTCAAAATACAAAGTAAATTTCTCACCTTCTCTTCCACAAAAGGCAAAAAAAAATAAAGTATCATCAGCATACTGAAAGTGAGAGACCGAAACACTATCCCTTCCTACCTCAAAACCCTCAACCAACCCTGCATCCTTAGCCTTATCTACCAATCGACCCAAAACATCCACAACCAAAATGAAAAGAAAAGGAGACAAAGGATCTCCCTGTCTTAAACCCCTAGAAGCTTTAAACGTCTCACCCGCCTTACCATTAACAATCACAGACAAATTAACTGAGGACAAACAACCCGTAATCCACTTCCGAAATCTCTCCCCAAAACCTCTTTTTAACCAACACCTCCTCGAGAAACTCTCATTCAACATGATCATATGCCTTTTCAAAATCCACCTTAAGTAAAACACCCTTCTTCTTTCTTGATCTATACTCATCAACCACCTCATTAGCCACTAAAACAACATCTAAAATCTGTCTACCTTCTACAAAGGCTTTTGAAAAATTTTAGTGAATTTAATTGAACTTAATAGTGATTTTTTATCATTTTAAATTTTAAAAATATTTTTTTATAGATTTTATAAACCTTCTGATATTTTAAATTTTTTTCCCAAATTTTTGTAATCTTTATAAATATTTTAAATTTTTTTATTAACTTATAATATAATTTAAATTTTAAAAATAATTTTAAGCATATTTTCTAATTAAAAATACTTTTTGTTAATTTATAATACTTGTATAACATAATAAATTGATAATATAATTTTATAGTTAAGATATATTAGCTTTGACTTTTCAAAGCTATAGGTGGCAGATTCACGCGCTTTTATAGAAAAGGAGAAGGCAGCAGTGTGTGGACGTGTGTGGAAGCTGCTGGAAGTCTGCTTTTATAGAAAAGGGGAAGGCAACAGTGTGAAGGCATGAGTGTGTGGAAGCTGCTGGAAGTCTGGAATATATATATATATATATATATATATATATATATATATATATATATAATCACAAGTTTGAAAGCTTCGTAATGCTGAAGATGAATGAGTTACCAGCCACCGCCAGCGACGATGACCATGACGGCAACAGAAACTCCAGTCGGCAGTGACAGTAGCTCCGGTCAACGGCAGCAACGGCAATGAACAGCTCCATCCTGCATTTTAAAACCCACGCTAGCTTCTTCTCTATTCTTCTCCGTAGCGGCTGTAACAGCTCCGTAACGGCGTATAGGTCCGTTACTCCCCGATACGTATGGTATCGGCCCCGATACTATGTGATTTCCCATTCACATACCGTAAAGCCATAAATCTCATACGAGTCCCTTTAATTTCCGATACTTAAAACCCTGATTGCGACACACAGTTGATGTGCATGTCACTTCAGTAGATAAGCTAGCTACTAAAATAATTAAGTGTGGAACATTGCATTGGGGACCTTACACCCCCCATATGCACGATAAGGAGATATTACCTCTTGAAAGGTTCTTGGACTTCTACAAAATGAAGGTACATTGTCTCCTTTAACACTACATTTTTCTTGTAGAAGGCTACATTTGTCTTGAAAAGCATAAAATAACTAAACTTAGAACATTACATAGGAGACCTTACATCCCCAATATGCATGATAAGGGGATATTACCTCTTGAAAGGTTCTTGGGCTTCTACAAATGAAGGTACATTGTCTCGTTTTATACTACATTGCCTTGTAGGATGCTATATTTGTCATGAAAATCATAAAATAACTAAGTTTGGAATATTACATAGGGACCTTACACCCCCAATATGCATGCATATGGGATATTATACCCCCAATATGAATGATATGGGGATATTATGTTTTGTCTGTTATTATATGATTTTATTGTAAATGTCATAAAATGAAGGCAATATGCAATATGAAGCAAAAGTGAAAGAAAGAGAAGACAACGGCAGCATAGTCCCCACCCTTGGGTGCTTAGGTAATGATGCCTTTTTTAGAATGATCACTTTCAATACTTACCAACTATATTCCTCCAACAATGTATGCTATTCTTTCAATCTCCAAGGCATTCAAGATCATTTTATTAATGTCTATGGAGGCTACATTTTTAACAAAGGAGGAAATATGAAAAATAAAGAAATAAATGAGACTAAGTATTTGGTCTCTAGAAAAGGATATTCTTGAGTTTCCAAAGATAAAATAATATATATATATATATATATATATATATATATACACACAGACGTGCTAATATAAGGTGCACCTGATGCAAGATGCATCAGGTGGCCTCTTGTATAGCCACTTGCACTGTAAATTTTGGAAAACTGACCGTTGGATTAGATACCCCTATAATGTATGTCATGCCTGCCAAAAATCACAGTGATCCAACAATTGGTTGATGAGAAAAATGATTGCTAAAAAATGACAACATTTTAAAGAACAAAAAAGTCATAGTTTTTCAGAGTTACATTTCTCATAAACCAACTGTTGGATCACTGTGATTTTTGGCAGGCATGACATACATTATAGGGGTATCTAATCCAACAATCAATTTTCCAAAATTTACAGTGCAAGTGGCTCTACAAGAGGTCACCTGATGCATCTTGCATTAGGTGCACGTTATATTAGCACCTCTGTATATATATATATATAGTAATTTTCTTTTGAAGACTTCGTTTTTTAGTGCCCGTTTGGCATAGCTTCTAGGAGGCTCCAAATGGACTTTTAAGCCCTAAAAGTCATTTTAGAAAAAAAAAAAAAAAAAAAAAGTTTTTTGGGTTAATTTAAAAAATTTATTTTTAAAAAAAGTAAAATTTTGAGAAATCCATTTAGAAAAAGTAAAAAAATATTGCTTTTGGAAACTCATGGTTGTCAAAAGCTCATCTGCACTTACAAAAGGACTTTAACCCATGCACTTGCCAAACATTATTTTTTTTCTAAAATGGATTTTTGAAAAGTCCATCCCAAGAATGACTTTTTCAAAATGGACTTTCTATTGTAGGAAGCTACGCCAAACAGGCACTTAGTCAATGTACAATGGAAATTTTGGAAAACCGACCGTCAGATTAGATATTCTTCCAATGTGTGTCATGCATACCAAAAATCACAGTGATCTGACTGTCGGTTTATAAAATACAGATTGTGAAAAACTATGACCATTAGATATTGTCATAGTTTCACAATCTGTATTTTAGAAACCGACCTTTAGATCACACTGTGATTTTTGGCATGCATGTCATACATTGGAAGAATATTCAATCCAATAGCCATTTTTTCAAAATATCCATCCTACATTGGCTAGAAAGCCAAGTCCTCACATAAGCTTAATGGAGGGGAATAAAAGTATAAGGTTTCAAATACTATTATGCCTATATTTATTCAAGGAAAAAGGAACTATATAAGACCATAATGTTTAGTTCCACTTATATCTCACTGATATAAAAAATGGAATGTTCCCCGGTATATTGCTAAGGCCTTCATGTCACTTATAAAAAAAAAAAAAATCTAACGGTTGAGCATTACTCCCATTATGTAGATCATAGCGGTTGAGGTATCTCCCGCTATAATCCTATATTTATATCCAATAGGTGAGATCTTTTCCATTGAGAGCAAAGCTATCTGAGATGCATATAAAGCCCAAGTACAATCATTATTATAGTGCTATGTTGCGAGTTGCTTAATATACGTTAAGGAAGCCCCACCTGACAGAAGTGTCCCCATCCAAGATTAATGCATGCTCCTTATCCATAACCGGCATACACCTTCACGCTTGACGCTACTCAAGTCTATGGTAAGGCCTGAGGAGCCCTAAAAGTACCCTAAGGTTCAATGTTGGTTCATATATCGTTATGTTGCCAATTACTTAATATACGTTAAAGAAGCCCCACCTGAGAGAAGTTTCCCTATTCAAGGTTAGTGCGTGCTCCTAATCCATAGCCAGTGATGCATGACGCTACTGAAATCTATGGTAGGGCTTGAGGAATCCTAAAAGTACCCTAGGGTTCAGTGTTGGTTCCGACAGTCAACGTGTCGCACTGTGTTACCTTGACTGACTTCGTCATCTTGACTGTACTATTGGGGATGGTTTGAGAGGCCTTGGAATTGTGGCTAGAGTGGGGGATAAACCAACTAGATGTGTACATTATAGTTAAACGAATTACATCTACCTTTATCTTCTGTAGAGGAAGTAAGGTAGTAAACAACTTAGTGACACATGTTCAAACATGGATACATGAGGAATGTCGAATTCTTATTAGACCTTCAAACTATCAAATAATTTTTTTACACTCAGTTGACATATGTGTTAGGTCTTTAGCTAAGCTTTTAGATGCTTTGATTCTACGATGACACGTGTCCAAAACCGGACACATGTCAACTTCTCATGCAATCGACCTATCTTGCATTCATTAGTCCATATTGTGGTCCAAAAAAATCAAAACACAAGTAAGACACATGTCATCACCACATTCAACCACTCAACTTTTGTTCACTATAAATACTCCCACTTGCCATAAGTTTAAGGAATCAAAAAGAAAATCAAAGAGAAAAAGAGAAGAGAATCATTCAACTACTAGTGCAATCAACGATAAATTCATTTTATCCCTACAAATACCTACCTATCCTAAAGTATCATACTACTAAGCCGCATTATTGTAATATAGATGCATAAACTTCTAAGTCAAAGGCCTAAACAATGGCCCGGTACATAAATGTTTGCTAATACAACCCCTATAGGTGTTTCCCTACAGTTGCCTCACTTTTCCTCATTAAACCAAACTCTCTCACTATCCTACTATGTTAATGCTAAGTCTTTGCTACAAGCGATGTTACTACCATTTGAAAGGCGGTGTTGCTGACTTAGTGTCACTTGTATTCGTTGTGATCTAACACAAGATGATGAAATGATCGGGCTCTACCCACTCACATGCACAATTAGGAGGTTCTGAATATCCTGTTTTGCACTACCTGAAGAGAGACTAACTTTTATCACATCCAAACTGTCTCACCATTTCCAAGGCTTGCTAGAAAAGGACTTCAAATACTATGATAACAAAGGATATGGACATAAGCTCCAATCCTAAGTCTAATCATATTATAAAACTAACTTCGTACCAGATCAAAACGTCCCGGCCGCATAAGTGCAGGATCAATTGCATAGGGGCGATTTGTAGCAGCCAAGACAAGAATTCCCTGTGAAAGAAACGAGTACATAGTTAAATAATGTGACGAAAATATACGCCATATGTAATTTCTCAAGCAAATAGTTTTATAGTAACAGATACTAAAATAATTTATGGGATTTAATGCTTACTTTAGCCTGTTCTAAACCATCCATTTCTGTCAGCAAAGTAGATAAAAGCCTCTCTCCTACTGTAATTTTGCTGCTTGAACTCCCACCTCTGGCACAAAGAAAAAATAAGTTTATAAGAGCCAATAGTAGGGTTGATCTGTAGTTTCTTCTTCATTTTCTTCATTTTTTTTTATTCTTCTTTCTATCTTCCAGTCTTACTTCCGAACATGGCATGATCCTCTAGTTTCTTATTTCTCTTCTTCCTTCACTCTCTCTCTCTCTCTCTCTCTCTCTCTCAAATTAAGCAAAAAAACTTACTCCTCTCTCTCAAACTGAGCAAAAAAACTTTTACTCTTCGGGATGTTTTGGTGCTAGTGACACCGTTTTGAAGATAACTAAAAGTAGGAGGGGTTTGTGTTCATTTATTTTCTTGAATTTTGATGGTTTTAATTGATTATTACAGAGCCTTCAGCTGATGAATGTTTGAAGGGATAATAACAGTTGGGCTAGAAAATTTAGAGGGAAGAAGAAAAGTTTATTTTTAGAGCTGCAATCCAATGCTTTTGGAAGATTTGGAAAGTTAACTTTTGTTGGTTCTAATGGCAGATACAGGTTCATGATTATTCCTGAAGGCAATGAGGACGAGGGCAGGAAAAACTTCATTAATGTCATGGACAGCTTTAGGGTAAATTGAAAACTCTAGACAAAGCAACAGACATCCTCATTCATCAACAATCTAAATCACCGAATGAAAGAAGAGATATCCATTACCTGTGATATGCAATGAATTTACAGGTAATGGCGAAATTGCTATAGGAAGATTGCTACATCTGGTGGGTGACAGGAAGAACGCTTTTATTTGTGAAAGGGACGGGATAGAGGATAGGTGGGATGATATTGAGGCAGATTTGATTGAAATGCTGAAATGCAATATTAAATTAATGCATTTTCTGTTGAACAGAGCTCTTTCATTTTGTAAAAACAGGGTAAAGGGATTTTATTTTATTTTATTAGCGAGTATTTTCTCTAAAGCTTCTTAACTACAATCTGAAAAAGTGGAACCCTCGTATTAATTCAATTTTTACTCATCGAAGTGTTTTAACAGGGGGATGGATTGCTATAGAGGGGCTCCCTTTTCAATTATGGAGAGAGGAAGTGTTTTCAAAGACATGTAATTTTTTAGTGGGTTAATGGAGAACGAGAATTACGGATAATTAATTCCAAGCTCATATCATGGTGAAGGGCGAGGTTGAGGGCTTTATTCCGACTTTTATTGATTTGTTGATTGGAGAAGATAAATTCAGTCATAAGCATTGGCTTTTCAAGAAGAAATTAGATTCATGAGGGGTAGCGGTAGATTTTTGACACAGTTGAAGCAAGATAGGGATGGGAAGGTCCAAATTAAAGGTTTATGGAGGAAAAAGCAATTTGATAGCATAAAAAAATCATGCACGAGGTAGGAGGTTGAAGATGATAATTTAGGGAAAAATGAGACGTGGCGCTAAGAATAGGGTGGTTGCATATGTGATGCTAGACTTAATGTTAATTCAAATTATGGTGGTTTGCCCAAGGAAAATCAAAGGCCAACCTTGCTAATTATAGAGCTTAATAAAGTTCGTAATGGTAATGTGGGTATAGGGAGATGTATTTTTAATGAGGTTGGTGGAGAGAAGCATAAGTGCTGGAAGGGTGCAGTTGGCATGTTAGGCCTAGTGTGGAGTTTTATTCAGAAAAGGATATTAGAGGGCCAAAAGAGGGTCTCTTTAACGTGTATGAAGGCAAGAATGTTATAAGGGGTGAGGGTTAGGTCAATTTTGATGGGCCTTTTCTTCAAGAACAGCAAAAGTTATAGTTGTTGGGCTGATTTTTGTATGCCCAAACTATCTTCTACTAACGCCTTGTCCAGTGGGTATGATTCTACGCTAAATGAAACATTGGGACAGCAAAGAGATTGTGGTCTGTAACAAACAGAGGTGCTGGTGCGAGCTGATGGCAACGCCGGAAGTGGTGAAGGGTGTGCGAAAAAATTACAAGGTGTGTTGGAAGCTTTGATGGCGTCGATAAGGGCACTAGAGTGGTTTCATCAAGGGTGGTGCCCAGAAGAACAGCTGCTGGAAAGGTTTTAGTGGGTGAGAGGGAGATGTTGGTTAAAGATCCTACAGTCGATGAAGTTGTCAGGAGCTCTAATCGATGTGTAGAGTGTGATAGGAACCAAGGCTGTTTGATTCACCTGAATGTGAGAAAAAGTGAAGACTTAGAGCCAAAAATGTCAGACCAGTAAAAAACAGTAGCTTTGAGGAAGATAGAGGACGGTCTAGTAAATATTCAAAAGGAATACGATTTAGAGCCTGCCTTTCCAGGTTCGCTTTCATCTTTATCTGTATCAGTTTTCTATCGAAGTGGGTTTATATTTGTCGAATTTAGTTGAATTAGGGGAGAATAGAGCATACTAGCAATTGAGACTACTATTCGGTAAGGGGGAAGGTCACTCCACTGAGATAAACACAAAGGTATGTTCTTCTATTTACCATGACTTGAACAAGAGATCTGAATTTGAATAGGCCATAATGAAGGAAAATTTTGGGGATAAGAGGGGTGGATTTTTTGGATTTGAATGTTGGGAGGTTGGGGGGGTTCTCATTGTATTCCTGTTTATTCTGATGATAATCAGGGAGGACCTTTCGATAGGCATAAGAAAAGAATGGTGATTCCCTTAACTATGACAGCCCTTCTATTTTTCTATGCGATCCTAATATGAAATTGATGACTAATAATGCTAATGGGGAATTAAATCGTAAAGAATTTTTTAGTTAAACCCAACTTAAACAAGATGTTCAGTTTAACAACGATATTAACAGTGAGTTGGTCGGTGGGGTTCAAAGGGAAGAAGTTTTTTTGGATGCTAATGATAATGAGCAGTGGGTTAAAGGATTAAGTAAAGTGGTGTCTTTTACCTTAGACGAGGAGGGATGGGTGAATCTAAAGGAGTTTTAAAGGAAAACAAACATGTTCTTGGTTAGGAAAAAAGGGAGTAAGGTTAGGGTAAATAAGGGTGGAATGAATGGTAATAAGGCTAGCAAATGTAAGGATAGTAGTGTGTGCAAAGGAGCTAGAGAAAAGATTGGGTAGGAAAAAAATTGGGGGTAGGAACATTGCAAGGACTTAAATATTAGTATCGATGGATATATCGAGGGTCCCAAAACACGGATATATCAACAGATATATCGATCGGATCGGAAATATCGATATCGATTTAAAAATATGATGAATATTATTAGTTAAAAACATATATTTTTAGTGAAACTCTGCTAAACAATGTTTAGACTATAATACTCAATTTATAATCAAAACATTGCGATTTAATCATATATAAGACAAGTTTGTGTTGTATAGAGTACAATAAAGTATGCCGCGCTGGGCCAAATAAATTACAAATTTGTACAAATTCCACGTTGGAATGTCACATAACATTAGAAATATATAATATATATCATTTACAAGGTAATAAATGAATAAAACAATAAGTTTGCATACAAATGTAGTACTCAATACCATGTAGAGTTCCTAGGTGGCTCAAATTTATCCTCAGTAGTCAAACGGTAAGATTAAAACAATACTCTCTCCAGCTTAAAAAATTAAAGCAGTATATTATACATTGAGGCAGTATCGATATATAAGGAGATATCTACGATATTTTGTGTTTTTATTCACAAAAAATCCCAAAATTGAGGCAGTATCGATATATCTCCGATATAACACAATATATGCATGAAATAATGTGAAAAAGATATGTACCTTATGTCTTGTATCGACCCCTACCGATATGGCAATATATCGCCAATATTTCCAACATTTTTGTTTATGGAGCATTGTCATCATGAAGATCATTGGTTCGAATGTTATGGTTTAAGAGATAGGAGAAAAATATGTGTTATTAGAGAGTCGCTGAGAAAGACCTACCCTGATATCAGGAAAGTAAATTTGAAGAAGTGGATAGAAAAAGTGTTACGAGTTTGTAGCGGTCTAGATATAAAGATTGGGCTATATTGCCTTCTGTGAGTTGGGCAGGGGGTACAGATATTATATGGGATGAGAGTGTGATAAGGTGGAAAAGGTGGTAATAGGTGGATTTTTGGTTTCAATTAGCGTTAGAGGCATCAATGAAAAGGTATGTGGGTTGTCTAGGGTATATGGTCACAATGATTCAAAAGTGAGAAAGGAATTTTGGGAAGAATTGTTTAGTTTAATGGGATTATGTGGTAAGTCTTGGGTGATTTGGGGATATTTTAAAGTGTTTAGATTGGTGTCAGAGAAAATTTTTGCTTCTAGGGTTACGAAAAGTATGAAGGATTTTATTAGGGAATGTTGTTTGATTGACCCGCCTTTGCTGAATGGAAACTATATATGGTCCAATGGTAGGGAAAGAATAGTGTGTTGTAGGTTGGATAGGTTTGTTCTTTCAAATGGGTGGGAGGAAATGTTTGCAAACGTAAGGCAGGAAGTCATCCCTAAATTGTTTCTAATCGTAATCCAGTCACTATAGAGAGTTTTCCTATTTAATGGGGTCCTACTCCCTTTAGATTTGAAATATGTGGTTAGAACATCCTTTGTTTAAGCAAAATTTTAAGATGTGGTGGAATGAGGCTTTGGTTTAAGAATAAGAAGGTTTTAAATTTATGAAAAAGTTAGGATGGATGAAATCAAAATTAAGGAATCGAATAAAGAGGTGTTTGGAGATCTCAAGATAGTTAAGTCCATGTTAAAGAGAATTGGGGAATTTGATTCGTTGGAGGAGAGTTGTTCTCTTTCTGATGAGTTGAGAAAGGAAAGGAAAGACCTTAAATGTAGACTTGAAGTTGTATTTAGAAAAGAAATTTCGTGGAGTCAAAAGGCAAAATTTAAGTGAGTAAAAAAGGGAAGATACCAACACTAAGTTCATTCATAGGATTGCTAATAGTAATAAGAAAAAAAGTTTTATAAGAAGAATTAAGACATGTGAGGGGATTCTTGTTCTTTTCTAAGAATAAAGATAGACCAGGGATTGAAGGGTTGGATTAGTGTCCCATTAGTTGTTCTAAGTCAAAATGGATGGAGAGGCCTTCTGAGTTGGAGGAAATAAAAGAGAATTTTTTATTATGGTAGAGATAAATCTCTTGACCAAGATGGTTTTATGATCAAGGATTATTTGTTGAAAGTGTTTAATGAGTTTTTTTTTAGTGGGGTGGTTAACTCGTGTACTAATGCTCCTTTCATTTGTCTTATCCCATAAAAAGAAAACTTAGCCAAAATTGGAAACTGTAGGCCTGTTACTTTAGTGTCATCATTGCATAAGATTCTGGCAAAGGTTTTATCTAGAAGATTGAGAGCGGCTCTTGTTGATACTATCTCCTCGTCTCAAAGGGCACTTGTGGAAGGCAAACTGATGTCAGATATTGTGTCAATTGCTAATGAGGTGATAGATGAGTACAAAGGTTAAAACAAGAAAGAGTTGTTCTTTGAGGTCAGTTTTGAAAAAGCATACAATCATGTGGAATGGGAATTTTTTGACTTCGTGTTTGGAAAAGAAAAGTTTTGGTAATAGGTGGCAGAAGTGGATTAATGGTTGCTTATCGTCGGTCAATTTGTTTGTCATTGTCAATGGGAAATCTAGGGAGTGTTCTAAGGCGTCTAGGGGTTTGAGGTAGGGTGATCCTTTATCTCCTTTTTTGTTACGATAGTAGTGAATGGGCTGGGACGATTAGTGGATAAGGCTAGGGTTGTTGGGTTACTAAAGGGTTTCATAGTGGGTAATGATAGAATACATGCCTCGTATCTTCAGTATGCAAATGATGCCTTATTCTATTCTTCTAAGAATGGCGAAAATATGGTTAATCTACAAAAGATTTTGCATGTGTTTGAGATTCTTCAAGTCTTAGGGTGAATATATGCAAAAGTGTTATTGTAGAGGTGAATGTTTTAGATGATGAGGTGGAGAGATTGGCTATTGTATTAGGATGTAGGGTTGAAAGTTAGCCTTAAAAGTTTTTAGGGTTACTGTTAGGAGGTAACCTGAGCATTGTTTCTTTTTGGGATCCAGCTTTGGAGAAAATTAGGTGAATATTGGATGGTTAGAAGAAATCATTATTATCTAGAGGAGGTAGGTTAACTCTAGTGCAAGCGGTCTTGTCTAGCATTCCAATATACTTTATGTCTTTGTATAGGATTCCTTGTAGGGTTGCAAAGCGTTGGACAAATTAATGAGAGATTTTTGGGGGGACGGTTGGGAGGAAGGGATAAAGTTTCATTTGGTAGGTTGGGATGTTGTTTCTCGTTCAAAACCCAAAGGTGGGCTTGCTGTTGCATGTTGGTAACATTGTTAATAGAAATTTGGCTTTAATTAGGAAATAACTTTGGAGATTCCCACATAAGTCTAATTCCCTTTGGCATAAGGTTATTAAAAGCAAGTATGGATTGCAGAAAAATGGTTAGGATGCTAGTATGGGTAGGGGAGTCACTTTCCGTAGCCCTTGAAAGGGTATCTCTAAAACATATCTGATAAAGGACATGGAAATCCATTCAAATTCAAGATGATAGCCATTTGGGACCTTCCTCGATTGAGTTTAGTTAGGGACAAGTTTGATCACAGTTTAGTTAAAATAGAGTCCTAGTTGCTATTATCATATTAGAATCCTAGTTACTATTTATTTATCTTTTTAGAATCCTAGTTGCTATTTATTTTCTTAGTAGAGTCCTAGTTGCTATTTATTTTCTTATTAGAATCCTAGTTGCTATTTATTTTCTTGTTAGAATTCTAGTTTCTATTTATTTTCGTATTTAGAGTCCTAGTTGCTATTTTCTTTTTAGAGTCCTAGTTTCTATTCTCTTACTAGAACCCTATCCTCTATATAAAGGGTTGTAAGTCTCTTTTGAATAATGAATAAGAATTACAAAAATTTCCAGCAGCTATTGAAGCTCTTGATGGGTTGTGTGATCCTAACCCTAGGTGTGATGCCTAAGGGACCTTGGGTGTGAGGCCTAAGGGTTCTAAGAGTGATTCCTAGATTAACTTTTTTATTTTCTCTTCTTCTCTTTTATTTTCTTCCCCGCTGTGCTGCTGTATTTATTTATATTCTGCCATAAACATTTATTTCAAGCCCTTTAACACTCAAAACCCTACCTTCCTATAACCACAAACCTTCACCAACCTTTAGACCTTAACTCCCGCACCCAAAACCCATCGCTGTCCAGAACTTCCGGCAAGTGTTCTTTGTGTTTCCAGCCAATGTCTTACCCCAAAACAGTACTCTATTCCTAACCTAACCCATGTACAAAGCCTACCATCCCTCAACCTTGGGTTTCTCCCTCTAACCGTCCTGCATCAGTTTGGTAACAGAGCCAGGTTGGCATTATGTCGACAAGGTCGGGAAGGACTTTTGGAGGGAGGTTGACTGAAAATCAACGCGATGAGATATTATTTCAACTTACGGAGCATATAGAAGTGATGAACAGCGATTGATTAACATCGAAAATCAAGTGAAACAAGCTGAATTTCAACACAGTTGTGATCTCCAAGCTAAATCTCGCACTTTGACAACATGTCCAACATAACAATCACCGCAAGTTAAGGCTCAAGCATGTGTGGACCTGACATCGCATCTACATGTTGATCAAACAATGAGTACAAGTCCATCCAAAGCGATACTTGAACAGAATCTGGCAGATGAAGTTAAGTCAGTTTGCGTGTTGGAAAAACTACAACTAGCTCGAGATATTATTTCGGAAGAGATCAAAGTTGTAGTAAAAGAAGACATTTTTCCAATTGAAGAACTCAAAGAGTCAAAATCTTTGACTATTTCTGCAACCAAGAACATTCAAAAGATGAAGGAAACAGCTGATGTCCATGCTTCAGCAATAATGCCAGAGGTTACTAAGCTGCCATCAGAGGAGACAACTACTGTTGATGCTTTTCCATGTATTGTTTCAACCATTGATTTCATCATTCCTGACAAGTTAAATGGTATGATTGAGATGAAGAAGGTGTCAATATCTTCATTGTTGCCTCTACCGAAGAAGATAACGGAGTTTCAAGGCCAAACTTATTATCTCTTACTAAAGACACTATTTGGAAAATTGGGAATTCTAATGCTCTAACACTTCAAAACTCGAGGTCGAGTTTTCTTCAACCAAGGGAGAATGATGAAGGATTCAAAAGGACATGGAAATCCAATCAAATTCGAGATGATAGCCGTTTGGGACCTTCCTCGATTGAGTTTAGTTAGGGACAAGTTTGATTAGAGTTTAGTTAAAATAGAGTCCTAGTTGCTATTTATCATATTAGAATCCTAGTTTCTATTTATTTATTTGATTAAAATCCTAGTTGCTATTTATTTTCTTATTAGAATTCTAGTTGTTGTTTATTTTCTTATTAGAATCTTAGTTTCTATTTATTTTCGTATTTAGAGTCCTAGTTGCTATTTTCATTTTAGAGTCCTAGTTTCTATTCTCTTATTAGAACCCTGTCTCTATATAAAGGGTTGTAAGTCTCTCTTTTGAATAATGAATAAGAATTACATAAATTTCCAGCAGCTATTGAAGCTCTTGATGGGTTGTGTGATGCAATCCTAACCCTAGGTGTGATGCCTAAGGGACCTTGGGTGTAAGGCCTAAGGGTTCTAGGAGTGATTCCTAGATTACCTTTTTTCTTCTCTCTTCTTCTCTTTTATTTTCTTCCCCACTGTGCTGTTGTATTTATTTATATTCTGACATAAACCTTTATTTCAAGCCCTTTAACACTCAAAACCCTACCTTCCTATAACCACAAACCTTCACCAACCTTTAGACCTTAACTCCTGCACCCAAAACCCATTACTGTCCAGGACTTCCGGCAAGTGTTCTTTGTGTTTCCAGCCAATGTCTTACCCCAAAACAGTGCTCTATTCCTACCCTAACCCATGTACAAAGCCTACCATCCCTCAACCTTGGATTACTCCCTCTAACCGTCTTGCATCACTATCTTTTCTTAATCCATATCCTTTGTCGTGGGTAGTGGGAAGAGAATTAGATTATGGGAGGATGTGTGGAGGGGGGAGTCCTCTTTTGCTTTGTTGTTCCCAAGTTATATAATTTCTCTTGTTCATGAGGCTTCTATTGCCAATTTTGTGGTGTCTTCATCTTTTCCAATATGTTGGAACTTACATTTCTTCAAAATTCTTAACGATGGAGAGGTGGTTGAGCTTTCTTCTCTTTTATCCATTCTTAAGATAGTGTCATTGACACATTTGGTTTAGGATAGGAGAGGGTAGTCTTTACACTCATCGAGTGCTTATTCCTCCAAGTTGTTTTTTGATGTTTTGTGTGATGATTCTTCTTTGCTTTCGTTTGGTCCCTCTAAGTTTAATTAGAAAGCGAAGGTACCCCCTAAAGTTCAAATATTTGCTTGGTCTTTGGTGCATAGAAGAATTAATACTAATGTTCTACTTCAGAGGAGGATGCTTAGCATGTTTCTTTCTCCCCATAAGTGTGTGATATGTTGTAGAGATGGAGAGCATCAATCTTTTGTTTTTGCATTGTCCCATGGCTAGAGTTATATGGCATAACCTATTCTAGCTTGTTAAGATGTGTTGGGTTGCTCCTTCAGATGCTGGAGATTGAGTGTTGGGTGTTTGGTCATTCAAAGAGAGCCACTATTTTATGAAGATGTGGTGTGTTGGCAATTCTTTGGGTTATTTGGTTAAAAAGAAATGCAAGAGCTTTTGAAGATAGAGTACTTCTTGTTCATGAGATTTGGGCAAAGTTTGTAATTTGGCATCTGTTTGGGCCTCGATTACTAAAGAGTTTAGGGGTGTAGCTTTGTTCATTATTAGGGTACATTGGGCTTCGGTTTGTTGGCCTTGATGGATTTTGATTATTGTTTGTATCTCTTTTTCTCTATTTGTAAGTAGGACATCCTGTCCTTTTCCATTTTTCTTTAAATAATAAAATTTTGTTGTTTATCAAAAAATTTAATTTTCTAAAAAAAAAAAAGGGAGACCCAATGGTAAAGTTCTGTGTGTGCGCGTTTTATAACACAATTTATCGGAAGTCTGAACATATACAGGATCCAAGTTCACAAACCACTATATGTTATCAAGTCGGCAAAAGAGACCCAAAAGCCAACACACAACACTATCGACTATTACAATTTACAATCAAGTGGCAAAGTTATAGATAGACAATTACTCTCCAAAACAGAAAGTTGAAGTTCTCTCTTAGAATTTGAAAATTCTCAAACTCTTAGTTTCAGGACTCTGTCAATACTATATGAGAGTTCTTAAAGAGGGGTGTACATTTACTTCCATAGTCATGCTCATGCAATGTAAAACAATCAAAATCCATTCAAAATAACAAATAAGCAATTAAAGCATTAAAAGTGAAGAGAAAATTCAACTTTTTCTGTTAAAATCAAATAAATCATAAATGATGAATCCCTGGTAGCATAGAATTCTTAGGTACCCCCTTCCTGGAAAGCTGATCCACAAAGGGAGAGAACCAACATTGCAAATATACTACACAAATAATGAATCAAGCGATGTAATGAATCAAGATGCTGGCCAACATATGGTTGAGTGTCAAAATATGTCAACCAACATTGCAAATATATTACACAAATTATCATAAATAAAGAGAGATTAAAAGAAAAATAAAGTTTTAAGGGCTAAATGTAAGTAGTTCAAGAACGCCAAACTTCAGCCTAAATAGATAAGAAAACATTTTGTTCATTGCAGCATGTGCCTAAGCAAACATATATCATCTATCAAATTTAAGATGTGAAACATACAATCATATGAAAGATGAGTCACATTTAGCATTTTATATCAATGTGAAATACTAACCGTTTGGCAGCAACAACATCAGCCTCATCAAAGAATATTATGCTTGGTGCTGCAAGGCGAGCTCTCTGAAATGTATTACGCAGTAAAGCTTCGCCCTCTCCGACATACATTGAATATAATTCTGCACCACTGATTCATAGTTTATGAATTTTCAAGACATGCAACGCTAATAAACTGTAATCAGAGCTTCACACAGGCAAGAGATTGTCAACAGTAGTTAAAATCCTATAAAAGATCATGTGGATATCAAGATGAGCATTTTTTTTCCTCTAAATAATTCAAGATGGGCATGCTGGAAGGGCCAAAGAGAAAATTTGACAGTTGGGAATTTCTTTTACTTTCTGTTTAGATGCAGAATGGAGGAGGAAAATTATTTAGAGCATTGTGCCTAATAGCATTTTCTGAGTTGTCTGAAAGGAGAGAAATAGTGACAATGAGGAGCGAGGTATTGGGGTTCTTAGGGAGATTCTCCTTAAGACAATTTTTATTTGGTTTGGGGCATTGAATATTCCAACTAGAGGATCATTTTTAGATTTTTTTTTTTGGGACTGTTGAATTGGCCCTGATTTTTTTCTTTCTTTTCGTATACTCCTTGTATACTGTGGCCTTTAAGTGTTTTTTTTTTTTTTTCTCTATTAAACCTTCTTACTTATCAAAAAAAAAAATTGACAATATATGCCAAATAACATTCTTCTCTATGGCTTGCAAACATTTGCTAAGCCTTTAAGTAGCAGAACCAGCATCACCACAAAATGCCAGTTTCCTAGTGAGCTGCGATCCAAGATATAGTTGCAATGTTGTACGCTTGTTGCAAAAAACTAGTTGTTGTGATCCAGAAAATTTCTTATAATTTCTCCTGTTACTTTGCATCTCCGTAAGCCAATATAAAAAATAATGATTAAGAAACTTAATAAAACAGATTTCTGGGGCGAAACAAAGGGCAATTTCAATATCACATCAAGAAACCAACATATATAAGAAATGAGCAGTGTTGCGCTTCTTATGGTCAAATCATATCTAACAGGCATTAGAAAGCGAAGAAGATACTTTAACAGTTTAAAGATAATGTCCTATTATTTATTAACCTCCTTCAATTGGTGGAAAGAAAAGCAGTCTTACATTCAATACCAGCTTATCAAATTCAGCTCAAATAACTATTATCACTAGTTTTGTTTACTTGTTCAATGCCTTGTTATTTGAGAGAGGCAGTGAAAAGCATATCGATGGCTCTTTTGGTGGGCCTCGGGGAAGTTAGGACTCTAAACTTCACCAATCTTTTGGTTGAAGGAGATACTTCAATTGTGATTGTTGGGTAAAAGAAGCAACTCAAGGTCTATCGAGATATTCACATTTTCTTATAAAAACCTTGCTACTGAATCATTGGTGGTTTAAAGTTTTTTCGCGGATTCATAGATGAGCTAGCTCTAACACAGATTTTCTTGCTAAGAGCCTAAGAGAGGGGCTCTTATTTTGGATGAATTTAGGATTCCTTTCATTCCATTACTTTGTTGTCACGTTGGTCTATTAGGGCTTAATTTATGTTGCTTTAGTTGGTTTCCAAAGTGGATTATGTGGCTCTTGGTAGGTCATCTGTCCTTTGTAGTATTTATTCCTTCAATAGAGTTGCGTTTGTTATCCAGGGAAAAATAAAATGAAAAAGGAACTTCAAGGCATAACATAGGCAAACAACAGACTGATGCATGCCAAGATATATAGTGCGCAGCCCATCAATTAATCAATCTAATCAAGCCAAAAAGCACAATAATTAGTCAATCTAGTCTAATCCCAAGATTTCTTATAGAGGTTACACATTATTGTTGCAGAGAGTTTAAGATGATCTAACCTCAAGGAAAAAAAGGAAGCTTGGGCAGCATGAGCAGCAGCTTTAGCAAGGGTGGTTTTTGAGCATCCTGGAGGTCCATGCAGAAGAACTCCACGTATAGGTGATATTCCCAACCTCGAAAATGCAGTAGAATGTTTAATAGGCCACTCAACAGCTTGCTGGAGTTTTTTCTGTTCATGAATTAAAGCATATTTAGATGTCAATAAGAATTTCAATGCGAACAGAATGTATAAGAGTAACAAACCTTTAAATCTTTTAATCCCCCAATATCTTCCCAAGACACCTTGGGGATTTCCACAGTAACACCTCTTGTTATGCTTGGGCCAACCACAGATCTTGCCAGCTTCCAGTCTTCTGTTGTTAAGCAAAGCACACCAGCATCTTCATTTCCATCTGAAGACCTCAATGCAGACATGGTAGCCTCACGACATAAGGCTTCCAAATCAGCCCCAACATATCCATTACAAGATGCAGCTATGGCTTGTAAGTTTACATGGGGATTCAAAGGAAGCTTCTTTGTGTAGAGCTAACAAAATTAAACACGAAAAACATTGTGGCTTTAAATCCAATAACCACCACCCTCACCCAATCCAACATTTTGAGTGGCTGATGGGTCTCACTGAACAGTTGACCCCAAAGATGGGCTTATAAATTTCAAAAGATTTGATTTTACCTTGAGAATTTGAAGTCGTTCCTCTTCTGTAGGTGTTGTAACTTCAACTTCAGCATCAAATCGCCCCGACCTTCTTAGTGCAGGGTCGATCGCCTCCACTCTTCATACATAAATCCAGATATTAAAAATACATTCTAACGAATAATATTAGATTTATATCAAAGGAAATATATTTTAAACTGGCTAGGTCTTTTAGAAAGAGATGGATTGAGCCCTTAACCTGTTAGTTGATGCAACCACAACAACTTGTTGCACAGATGTTGATGAAGGCTTATTGGAGTCCATCAATGTAAAAAGTTGAGAGGCTACACGAATGTCCTGCTCTCTTCTGCATTTAAAGCATACCCATAATAAATTTAAATAGAGAAGTGTATCATGTTCTTATTTTTCTAATCAAGATAACAGCAAAGAAAGTAAACAAACAAATAAAACCACAGAGAATCCAACAGGTGTATACAGAGCATATTGTAGTTCCTTGGTTCATAGTTGAGCTAGATTGACATGTTTCACGTAACCATATCAGAAAACAAGAAAACTAGCGAAAAGTATGTCTACAATGCATATGAGTACACACACACATAACACGAGAAAAAAGGACTGGAGATTAGTGTTCTGAGGAAGCTAATAAGTACAAAAGCTTGAACTGTCAGCAACATGAAGACAAACAATTCTGACTGCATCTCCTTTCTCATGATCAACATTATCCACACACGTGCACGCGTTCACACACACACACATCTCATGATCAACATCATCCACACACGTGCGCGCGTTCACACACATGTTTAAAAGGAGGAGAATTCTTCTGATGTGGATAATGATCACAAAAGATCAAACTATTGATGCCAATGAATCAACTTGTAGGAAAAGATTCTTATCGCATCTCTTTAATCGTGATTAATATCAACTACTTGTCAACTTCTATTCATTCATGATCAATATTATCAATGTCATTACCATGGTTGGCATTTGGCAACATCCACAAAACTTCAAGAGTTCAAGACCAAACCTTGATTAATACCTAATAAAACTATAATTTTATATACCTTAATCCAAATTCGGAAGGACCAAATGCTCAACTCAACAAAGCCTTATCCTTCTCAAAAAGCTTCTACACACTAATGCATTTATTGGACTTCTTTGCACAGCACCATCTTAGAAAACTTCCCTCAAATGCTAGAATTTTCCAAAAAATTTTTTAAAGTTTATTTATTACATTCCTTTAATAAATAAAAAAATAAAAAAAAAGTGTTTATTTATCACATTTCAGATCTCATTATGACCCAAAACCTACCCCAATATAAGTATTATATGTGAACGCATAAAGACCCTCATGTGCGAATTAAAAAATTACAGCAGCACAGCAGCAGAGAAGTAAAAGGAGAAGATATAATCTAGGAATCACTCCTAGAACCCTTAGGCCTCACACCCAAGGTCCCTTAGGCATCACACCTAGGGTTAGGATTGCATCACACAACCCTCAAGAGCTTTGGAAAATTCTGTAATTATTATTCATCATCCAAAAGAGAAAATTACAAGCCTTTATATAGAGCTAGTTCTCCAATAAGAGAATAGAAACTAGGACTCTAATAAGAAACTAAATAGTAACTAGGACTCTAATAAGAAAATAGCAACTATGACCCCAATAGAAACTAGGACTCTAACAAAATAGCAACTCTCTACTAATAAAAATAGAAACTAGGACTAGCAGCCATGCATCCATGCTATATCCACAAAATAAAGCCCATACAAAGCCCCACAAGACTAAACCCACTTATGCAAGTTCCCAAGTGGGCCCTATGTCATCTAACATATGCCAAATTAAAGCTTGGGCCTCGGAACCCTCCTTTTCACGCCTTTTATATACTTTTAAAGGATGTTGCCATTGATCTCCATCAACTGTGTAGTTAGCCTAGTTTGGATTGAAAACTTGCTCACACAACTATTTAAACATTGGATTTTATACCTCCTATACGCCATGTGGCCCATATCTAGACCATTTGTCCATTAAACTGATAGATCCCAAATTGAACTTGCCATCCTAGGACTTTTTAATCATCAACAAGAAATTTTTTTAAGAAAAATAAAGAGGACAAGATGTCCTACATTACAACGATTGATAAAAACAATATGAAACAAGACAACTACAAGAAAATAAACAACTAAACACACACCGAAGCCCATTTTCCCAAAATAACAAACAAAGGAATGCCCATAAAAACCAAAGAAATCAAAGCCCAAAATGAACCCAAAAAACAAAATCTCTTCCATAAACTGTCAATACTATTTATTACTATCTTAAAAAATACACGTATTCCTGTCTAACCACATAACCCAAAAAAAATAGCTAAAATTGCACACCTCCATAAAACTACCACTCTTTTAGACTTCCCAAAAATCCGAGAAGAAGAATTCGGAGCCACCCAACTCATATCTGAAATTAGAAACAACTTCTACCATAAAGCTACAACTGTAGAACAATGCAAAAACAAATGATCCAAACTTTCACCATCACACACCATTGTGGGGAAAAAGCCATACCACGATTCCTCCTTTGCAGCAAATCATTGGTAATAATCTCCTGATGAACCACAACCCAAGCAAATACCAGAACTTGTAAAGGCACTTTTGCTTTCCAAATCATCTTACAAGAACCAAAGAGAAATAACGAAGAATCATCACACAAAACATCAAAAAACGATTTGCATGAGAAAAGCCTAGAAGAATGAGCATTCCACCTCTTGTGCTGGACCAAAGGTCTCAAAATCACCCCTTCCAGAATAGATAGCAGAGAGGACAATTCCTCAAACTCCTTATCATTAAGATTTCGACGGAAATGAAAATACCAACTAATAGGTGATGAAATGGAGGCCACAAAACTGACTATAGGAGCATTATGAATGAAGGACAATGCATACAAATGAGGAAACAAAGATACAAAGGCACTCTCCCCCCTTCAAGAGATCCTCCCAAAACCTAATTATATCCCCACTCCCCACATTGAAAGATAAAAACTGTGAAAAAGAAAGAAAAACTCAGAAATACCTTTCCAAGGACATCAAGCAGAGACCCTTTTCCCCCAAGTTAGCATCCCCACCATTTTCTTGCAACCCATATTTACTCTTAATTACTCTATGCAATAAGGAATTATTCTCAACTCTCAAGCAGAAATCTCCATATCCAATTCGCAAGGAGTGCTATATTCCTTTTAGGGTCTGTTCTTTTTATTGGAATTTAAAAATGTAAAACTTTCAAATGCCAAGATTTTTAACTCTCATGATTTGAAATTCAAGAAATTTAAAAGTTTTTTGTTCTTTGCTTCTCAAAGGAATTCAAATTCCAATTTTATAACAATGAATAAAAAAATTACAAATCATTACATGGCTTGTCCCTCTCTTTTTCTGCTCAAAACTGAAGAACTTTGTCAATGAAAGTTTTTTTCTTCTTTTGTTTTGGGTTACAGCATCAAGATAAGAAAAAAAAAATTCTAAATAAAATATCAAGGTTTTTTTCCCATTCATCTCTTTTTCTTTCCCTGGATCAACACCTACATCTCTCTATCTCGTCTCTCCCATCCTCTTCTCTCCCAAGACGGTAAGTCCGTATTTTTTTTTCTTCTTTGATTTTATTAATTTCTTCGACACTCTCTCTCTGGTTTGTAGAGAAAGAGAGCATAGGAAAGAGACAGAGAGCAGGGGAGAGGGAGAGGGAGAGGGAGAGAAGGCAAGACGATGATGGTTGGTGACCCAGCGATGACTCATCCCTTGGACGACACTGGTGATGAATGTGGGTTTAATGTGAGTTTGTTTGTGGGTTTGATGATCGATTTGATTTTCTCGATCCTTTTCTGTGAATCTTTTTCTCCTCTCTTTTTAATTCATATGTGTCTTTGGAATTATAAGTCTCAAGTTTAGCTTTTGACTTCAAAATGCCACTGTTTTGATGATTTCAAAATCCTAGATATTGGAAATCCCATCCCATTTGGTTAAAAGAACAAACTTAGAATTTCAATTCTCAGGATTTATAAAATCCATCCATCAATTCCAACGAAAAGAACAGGACCTTAACAATGTTACCTAAAGCTAGACCCCCTTTAATCTTACAACGAGAAACAATGTCCCATCGAACTAGATGTGGCCTCCTACCCTCACCCTTTCCTTCCCACAAGAAATCCCTCATCAATTTTTCTAACCTTGCTGACACCCTTCTAGGCATCTAAAACAAGGACATAAATAAATGAGCAAACTGGACAACACAAACTGCACTATAGTTAATCTCCCCCTCTCTAGACAATAGAGACTTCTTCCATATATCCAATCTTCTCCCCACCTTCTCTAACATCGGATCCCAAAAAGAATCCAACCTTGGATACCTCCTAAGGCTGCATTTGGTTGGGGCATTTCATTCACGGGAAAGGGGAATGAAACCTCTTTCCGTTGTATGGTTGGCTTAAAGCTTTGGAATATTTGATTCCCTTGGGAACCACATTCCTAATAAATGTGGGAAAGTGAGACCCGATTAGAACGTGGGTTTGTAGCTGCATTCCTGGGAATGATTTTTAATGACATTCAAAATGACAAGCGTGTCCTTGCTTCTCCTCTCACAAAAAAATATCATACCGTCCATGTCCTCCCCACATAAAAGAACATTTTTGAGATGCCCTAACCCAATTTCACTCACACCTCTCACCGGACGTCCATGTGGTCATCGTAATGCAGGAGTGTGCTCAATGTAGGTGACGGTGTCTTTGATACTGAAGCTCCGTTTGATTGCCGAAGAAATGCAAGAGAGGTGAAGAAAACTATGAATCTTACAAGAGTATTCTCAAATCCTGCCAAAAAAAAACCCTTAACCCTCCTCTTCTCCTCCAATCATTCTGTCACTATACCCATTGTTCAAACCAGACATAGTTGAATCCAACAATGGCAGTCACATAAATGCCTCACCCAGCAACCCCAATTTTAAAACACCCACAAATTAATTTTTTATCTTCACTAAATATATATTTATAGAAAGCAACTGTACCAAAAATCTGTATTGGATTTTTGAAGTCCATGCTCTGAAACTACAGACCCAAAAATGGTGTTACCCGACACCCTAAAGACTAACATAATTTCAAAAATCTTCAAAATTGAATTTAAATTACAAATATTCTCATCCTCACTGGACGAAAACAACAAAGCATCGTCCGCAAACTAAAGATGAGAATCTGTTATTCTATCCCCGCCGACTTCAAAACCCTCAATCAACCCCACATCTCTAGCCTCATCCACCATCCTACCTAGAAAATCAACTACCAAAGTGAAAAGAAAATGAGTCAAAGCTTCTCCCTGCCTTAAACCCCTATAAGCTTTAAAAACCTCCCCAGGTTTCCCATTAACCATCACTGAAAAATTAACCAAACACAAAGATCCTCTAATCCACTTTCTCCATCTTCAACCAAAACCCTTTTTCTCTGTAACGAACTCTAGAAATCCCAATCCACAGCTTATCAAAAACAAGAAATCCCAATCAACATGATCATAAGCTTTTTCAAAATCAACTTTAAACAAGACACCCTTTTTCCTCTTAGACCTATATTCCTCAACCAACTCATTAGCTACTAATGCTACATCCAAAATTTGTCTACCTTCCACAAATGCACCCTAAGATACAAAAATGGTGTATGCTAAAACCACTCTTAATCTTTTGATAAGACTTTAGCCTAAATCTTATAAAGAGAAGTGACTAAACTTATAGGTATAAAGTCACTAATAAAAGACGCATTTGTATGCATTGTCAATAAAAGACGCATTTGTACATGAATTAACCACCCCATTCTCAAAAAAAATAAGTAAATACCCTCAACAAGTCATTTTCAACCACATCCTAGCAATCCTGAAAAACTCATAGAAAAACCATCTGGACCTGGAGACTTGTCCCTACTACAATTGAACACAACCTCTTTAATTTCATCTATCTCAAAAGGTCTCTCAAGCCACCCTACTGGTCTGCTCCAACTACGCTAATTGGGCATCAATCCAAACCCTCTAACCCCAGTTTCTCCACACCCTTCAACTCTTTAAAAAAAAAACCAATGGAACTGATTCACAATTCTACCCTCATCTTCTACCAAAATCGCATCACCGATCTCAATTCTATTGATAAACTTCCTCTTCCTATCATCATTTGCCACTTTATGAAAAAAATTTGAGTTATTGTCCCCCTCTTTTACCCACTTCACTTTTACATTTTGCCTCAAAGAAACTGCTTCCTTAAATACAATTTCTTCAAATCTACTTCTCAACACACCTCTCTCTCTAAGTAACTCAACACTAACCAAACCTCTATTTTCCAAACAATCAATATCCTCAATTCTCTTTAGAATAGAATTCATAATCTCTTTCAATTCTCCAAAAACTTCTTTATTCCACACCTGAAGTTTTGATTTAACCCAACTCAACTTTTACATAAACTTAAAACCCTCCCAACCATTCACCAAAGCCCAATTCCACCAATCTTTAAATTCGTTTAAAAAATGGATGATCCAACCACAAATTTTCAAACCTAAACGGAGTAGGCCCCATTTAACCACACAGCTCTCCAGAATTACTGGGTTGTGATCCGTGATCCAAAACCAGTTTAGGTAAAGACTCCTGCCTCACATTAGGAAACCACTCCTCCCACTCATTCAAAAAAGGAAACATGTCTAATCTACAACATACTACTCTCTCTCTCTCCCATTTGATCATGTAAAATTCACATTCAACAAAGGATAATCAACTGATCGGCATTCTCTAATAAAGAAGTCAAAATCCCTCAGTCAAAATCCCTCATACTCCTAGTGACCCTCAAACCATTCAACTTTTTAGAAGTCAATCTGATCACATTGAAGTCCCCTCCCAACAACCAATAAGGACTATACAACCCAAACAAACAAAATAACTCCTTCCAAAACTCCCTCCTAGATCTTGTATCATTAGGACCATAAACACCAGATAGCCACCAAACTTTATCTTCCAAATTTCTAAACCTTATCGAACTGAGAAGCCACCATTAACCATCTCCTCAACCTTAACAACTCTTTCATCCCACATCACCCCCTACCCAACCCCAAGAGGCTAAAAATGCCCAATCCTTATACCATGACCCCACAAACACTTCACTATCTTTCTATCCACTACTTCGAGTTTACTTTCCTGCAGGACCACAATATCTGGGCTAATCCTACTCGGCTACTCAATACTTCCTTAACTACACTTCTTTTCCTCGCATCCCTCAAACCTCTAACATTCCAAGTGACTATCTTCATAAAGATTCATCTGTAGCCCCCAACCTAAGCCCTATATGAACAGAAATTGGCCCCTGATCCAAGCTATATATACAAATCACATGGCAATATATTAATATGTATTTGATCACTGACTTTAGTGCGCTCCCTAACAAGATATTTACTATATCTCAGATTTGTATTTATATGCACACATTATTAGAAAGCACAGCTATAAAGTCAAATAAAAAATTGATTGTTGTTCCAAAATTCATCAGTTTACATACCTAGAATCACGGCGAGGACAGAGTGCATCTATTTCATCAATAAAAATAACTGACGGCTTGCCCAATGCTGCGTGAGATGATGCTTCTGAAAAAGCCTCCCGCAGAATTCTCTCACTCTCTCCAGCATGCGCTCTGTGAACAGAATGGGGGCTGCAATATACACACAAACCGAGACAAACATAAAATGATGAAACAACCTGAGAAAACATAAAAGACAAATATTACAGAACTAACCAAGCATCAAGAAGGACGAAATGACTGGAAAAGGGCATACAGTTTCATTAGCATCACAATACAGAGGTTACAAAAATCGATGCAATGAAATCCGTATAGGAAAGAATGTGGTACCTAATAACAATTAAATGTGCTCCACATTCACGAACAATTGCACGTACCAAGCTCGTCTAAAATTGCAAGAAGACTCATTAAAAAGGAAGCTCAATGATTGATCCTACTACTTTAAGAAAAGAATCAAAGATGTGCTATTGTGGAACTTCTCAACCACTTTTAATTAGTACACTAGGGAACTTTATTTTGAACTAATAAAAGATGTCATAAAAATTATAACGGACCACGAGATATTCTTAAAAATAATATAAATAAATAAATAACTGTACGTTTAGGAAACCAAAGATTCACATTGAAAATTTGTAACAATTAAATATATATTTCAACTAATTGGATCTCGTATTCTTCATTTTCTTCCCAGAGAAAAAAAAATTGCAACACTATGAATTCACAGAGATCAATACCTTCCCTGTGCCCGGGGGACCGTACAGCAGCAAACCTCGATGCCACTGAAGCAAAACAAAATTCAATAGCATAAAATTACGGCCAAAACATAATTAAAACAAAATCAAATCAAATAAAAAGGTTGAAAACAGAGAGTCTTACTTTGAGACCAAGTTTTTGAGATTCACGAGAGTAATAAAGAGGGAATGTGATTAGTTCTCTAAGAGCTTCAAGAGCTTCAGCGTTGCCGCCGATGGCTTCCTCTGCTCTCCACTGTTGATCGTTGGTGTTGTTTGAGCTACTACTCTCCATATAGAACCTAAAATCGAAACCCTAGAAGATGTATTCACAAATTCCACATATATTTATTTATAATAATCATGTAGAAATAGAACTTCCCTTATGAACTTTTGGAACTCAATCTGTTATTCATAGTTTGGGAACCAAGAAATCAAAATCGGAGCTCAACAATGCTTTACTTGAACTAGTGTGCATAGTTGAGGAAACCAGAACAACAACTAAATAAAATTAAATAAACATAAGATTCAAACTTTTCCTTTCTTTTCTTTTTCTTAATTTTTTCAGCGACCAAACTGAGGGTTAAACATAAAACCCTGGTAATAACAATTTCTAAGAACAGAGAAGAATAAGAGGAAAATGGCTTTACCTGAGATGGAGACACCAACGTGTGAGTGAATCAGGCCCGTTTGGAAACAGAAGTAGAAGAGAAGCAGAAGCATGAGTCAGTTGCGTTTAGGGATGTCAATTTTGCAGGTTCATCCGGGTACCCGCCCCGCCCCTATTGGGACGGGTTTGGGGTCATCCTAATAGGGTTTGGGGCGGGTTTGAGATTTCTTTTGAAAATCCTATAGGGTTCGGGGCAGGTATGTGATGAGGGCTTAAAAACCCGTCCCGTCCCGATTATATATGTTTATATATTTTTATTATATTTATTTTATAGGTATTTTACAATTAAGTCCCTCTTCGATAAAATGAAATTTCAATCATGCCCCTTAAGGAGTTTAATTTATTTTACTCTTAGAAGTATTTATAATCTTTAATGTTCATCGATGTATTTTGTAATTTATTTTAGTGTTGAGAAAACTAAAGAAAGTAGAAATAAAATAGCTTTTGGAAATCACCTCAACTATGCCCAATATTGTATTTGATTAAGTTGAAAATGATTGATAAGTTAATGTTCTAAGCTCTAGTTTTGTTTCTTTTCTTTATGTTAGTGAGGCATAACTGTACATGTATAATCTTTATAATTTTTAAGTTTATTTAGTATTGTTATTTATGTTAGTTTAAAATAAGATATGCCTCGCCTCGTCCCGCGTAAATGGGACGGTAATGGGATGGGAATGGGATTCCTAATCCCGACCCGTCACGGGTTTGGGACGGGAATGAGATGAGATTTTCTTAAATGGGACGGGATTGGAATGGGTGACCCGTCCCAAACCCGCCCCGTTGACATCCCTAGTTGCGTTTGGATACTGTGCTTGTTTGGATAGAGAAGTAGAAGCAACGTAAGCTGCTTTTGGTGCCCAAAAGCACAAGTCGGATGTGTTTGGGTAAAAAGAGAGAAGTAGAAAATGTGTTTTTTTTTTTGCTTAATGCATGAAGCACCTAAGGACTTGCTTCTCATAAAAGCACAAGTTGGTTTTGGTTAATGAAATTTGCAAATGCCAACCTTGTCATTGTAGATAGACTTTACTTTGTATTAATTTATTATATAAAGCAGAATTTTGTTACACTTATTTTTAGTTTAATATTCGTATGAAACATATTTAAATTTTATATCTTAATTATAATTTTATTATAATTTTGTCCAATAGAATTTTGATTGCCAAACAAGCAAAAAAAAATAAAAAATAAAAATAAAAATATTTTTGCAAGGGTAATTGGGTCATTTCAGTATTATAAGTAGCTTCAACAGATGGTATCCAAACAGACAATTGACTTCTGCTTCTGTAGCACAGCACTGTAAAATGCAGTATCCAAACATAATTGACTTCTGATTCTGCTTCAACAGCACAAGCATAAGCATATCCAAGCTGGCCCACTGTATTTTAAAATGCTTTTGGTACTAGAAGTACTTTTACTGCCTGTTTGGATACCATATGAAGAAGTTGCTTTTAATTATGAATTGACACAATTACCCTTGGCAATAAAATTATAAATAATTTTATTTATAAGGATAAATAATATGAAAAATATTATTTAATAAATAATAAGAATGATATAAATAATAAATAATTTAAATAATCTTATTTATAATTATAATTAATAATCATGAATAGCCAAATAGTATGATTGAGCTTCTTTATTTACTTACTTGGTAATAAAATTATAAATAATTAAGTTTATTTGTAATAAAATTATAATCTAAACGGGCATTCACATGGTTTTATAAAAAAATAGTGTATTCCTATAAGACAAACAAGTAGAGACTCAATCCATAAGAGAGAGAGTTTCATTGAACATAAAATTTCATATAGTTAGGAATGCTAAGGTCTGGTGCTTGCTTCAGGTGACCTCATTTAGAACCACTTGCACAAAGTATTTTTAAAAATTGACCGTTGGATTAGATACTTCTCTTATGTATGTCACGTCTGACAAAAATCACAGTGATCCAAAAAAAAAAAAACAACGTTGAAAAAACCGTGACATTTTGCAGAAAAATGAAGTCACAATTTTTCACTGTGATATTTTTCAACAGCTGACCATTGGATCATTGTGATTGTTGGCCCAAGTATACACCTCTAGAGGGGGGGTGAATAGAGGTTTTGCAAACTTCAAAAATAATTACCAAATAAAAATTATGGTTCAATTAAATTCGGCGGAAGATAAACAAGATAATAAATTTAATTGGAAATTAGAGAGCAAGATTGAATCGCAACTCAACAATATTTAGCAAGTACAAATTGAAATGCAAGAGAAGAGTTAGAGAGATTCAAACACAATGATTTAACGTGGTTCGGTCTCCACCTATATCCACTCCTCAAGATCTCTGTCTCGAGGATTCCACAATCCACTATAGGATTACTCCTTTAAGGTGAAGAAACATTTACAACAGCCTTCTTTCTAAGGTGAAAGACCCTCACCCACAATCTTCTTTAATGGTGGAAGATTTTCACCCAATCTCACGAATAGATTACAAATGCTCACAAAGAGACTTCTCACAAGCTTGAATTTGAACACCAAACTTCAAGCTTCACAAGGGTTACAACACAACCCTTCTTCACACAGGATTACAAATGAATAGAGTGAACAAATACAATAAGTGCTTCAACAAGCTGATTTGTAATAGATAAAGCTCACACTAATATCTCTCAAAGATATGAACTAATTTGGCTTTAAGAGAGAATGATGAATCAATTGATTAATATCACACAAAATGATGAATACTAGATTGGTATATGTTTGAGTGTCTTTATTACTTGATTCAAGACTCATACAATGAGTATAAATAGCAATGTTTTAAAACCCGAACCGTTCATCGAACAGGAAAAGTTACCGGGTTAAGGGTCAACCGGTTGAACCGCCGGGTTGAACCGTGACGTCATCATGACGTCATAAATATATTAATTAATAATTAAAAAATATTTATTATTTATTAAAAACCTTAAAAAAATTAAAAATATATATATAAACAAATCCTATAAAAGATTAAAAGTTCTAAATTTTTTTTAAGAAGTATCTCTATTCTTTATAAATTATAATCATTAATCACACAATATGTCAATATGTCAATATCTCAACAATGCATAATGCTAATAAGTAATAACATATTGCTAAAATGCTAACATATATAATTCAAAAGTTCATCAACACATCAAGTTTGAAATTTCAATGCTATGAACTATCAACTAGGAAGCTAGTAGTCTGGTACTATGGCACAATCAGTTAATCACATACCAATAATCCAATATAACATATCAATTCAATGATTCACATCATAAAGGATATTCACATTTCAACAAGTTTTAATATATTAACCAAATTCTACAAAGATTTAGTTATAATAACATACCTTACTAATGCTTTAAAGTTTAAACTTTGAAGCCCACTCTTTAGAAATTCCAAAATCCAAACCTTCCAATCTCCAATCCTTTTAATCTTTGCTTTCATCAATGTTAAACACTTAAACCTGTAAGATATAAAGTATATAGTATAAACATTAAATTTGAAGTCCCATAAGCCTACAAGAAAGAAGAAATAAAGAGGAAAAAAAAATTTAGTGCTCCTTGATTAAGGAATTGGAATTAATAATACAATTTACTAATAGCAGTGACTAGTAAGCTATGTGATCACACATACCCACCAATCTCTCTCTCTCTCTCTCTCTCTCTCTCTCTCTCTCTCTCTCTCTCCAAACTAATAGTCCAAACCCAACAATAATCATGTATGAAAAACTAAGCTCCACCCACAGAAGCCAAAGAAAAAACTGCATTATGTGGGTGCTTATGGTTTTAACCATTTCAAGCTTACCCATTACTTTTGCTGAATCAAAATTCCCATCTTCCCATATTAATACATCAAAAACAGCCATTATGTTAGCTTGCAAAAACACCCTTTACCAATCAGCCTGTGAATTTGTCCTCCAATCATCCATTGCAGGAAACCCAGAAAAGCTCTTTGTTCAGTCAGTCCAATTCACTATGGACCAAGCTCAATCAGCTAGAGCTCTCACTCAAAATTTCAGCCTTTTATATCAAAAGGCACCACAGACACAAACACATTTGGTTGATCATCTAAATGGCAATAATGTTAGAATTTTTGATTGCCTAGAGTTAATGGATGATACTCTAGACCAACTCACCCATGTCCTGAACCGTGATAAAATATTAAAATCGCACAAAATTTGAGTCACTTTATAAGTAATTCTCTTGCACTTTATGTGTCTGAATTTAGAGCTACAAAGTGCACCTAGGTATAATGCTTAAAGTCACCAAAGAGAAGCAATCATAGCCATCACTATGTCCAAACAAAAGGCTCCAATGTAAAAATGATAAAAATGAGTAAATAACTCGTAAGAATCTCAGTCCTAAATGCAGCAGGGGGAAAACCACAGCAGGCCGAAATTGAAAATTTAGTTCTCCCATTTTCACAACAGTTTTACAGCACTACAGTCTACAGCTTACCGGAGATGACGAGATGTGCAGCAGGGGTGGACTGGTCCGACTGGAATCGTGAGAGCCCTGAGAGGAATGAGGATGTGCAGGCGTGCAACAGCGGAGCAGCCAACAGGGGTGGAGGATTGGAGTCGCCGGTGGCCATGGGGAAGGGTTTGCTGAATCGGGGAAATGGGAAATTTTTTTAGGGTTTTTTACTTTTTTATGACTTTTAACCCTAGTTAATTACTCATTTAACCTTCTATGATGAATAGGGAGTCAAAAATTGTGGGGTCATTTGTGTCATTTTGACCAAAATTTCCTTTTTCAAAAAACCGGACGGTTCATTTTAAAATTCAATTAAACCGGAAACCAAACGGTTTAACCAGCGGGTTGAACGGTTTGCACAAAAGAAGCCGGTTTTATTGCTAGCTGGGTTTGGGAGGGTTAAACCAGCCGGCCGGCCACCCGGTTCCCGGTTGAACCGGCCGGTTCGGTCCGGTTTTAATAACACTGATAAATAGACCCATCAAATAATATGGTCGTTAGGCACGAAAATAGAGTCGTTTGGGTTTGCAGAAAATTAGCCGTTTTGAAGTTGCAGAGGAGTTAGTCGACTAGGACAATAGGGTTAGTCGACTAGTGAAGCTTATTTTCAAGTGATTTTAACTTTCCGGGTGTGGAACCTAAGCCAGCCACGCCACAAACAGATCCAGTGGATCCAGCCACGCCACAAACAGATCCAATGGATCCCAGCTAGCCTTGCTTAATTCATGGAATTATTCCTATTTAACTGTAACTATTTTTAGTTAGAATATATTCTGATTGATTCTAATTGACTTTGTAAAGGATGTAAATCTGTATATATACATTAAACAGAACAATGAAAATTAAGCTTTTCATACAATCAATATTATGATCTTATATGGTATCAGAGCATCATCTCTCACGAGAAACTCAATCCCTCCCATGGCTGCCCAAGAACTCCCTGTCACGAATCCCATAGTTATATCTGCATCAGCTTCCCCTGATTCAAACACGACCTTGATCGCCATTGCCAATGCCCAACTTCCTCTCAAACTTACCCCTATGAATTACCCAACATGGCGTGCACAGTTTGATTCTCTCTTGATTGGCTATGACTTAGTCGGCTACATCGATGGCTCGCATCTATGTCCCTCTGATAACCCAGCAAAAACCAGTTTTTGGAAGCGCCAAGATCAGCTCCTATTACATGCCATTCGTATTTCAGTCTCTGACTCTATTGCAACTCTTATTGCATCCACCAAATCTTCTAAAGAAGCATGGGACAAACTCAAAGGCCTCTATGCGAATCGATCTCGCTCACGAGTTATGAGTCTCAAGGAACGACTCACTCGACCCCGTGACGGCAAGCCTATTGCTGAATATCTACAAACTCTCAAAGCTATCTCAGATGAGTTAGCCCTCATTGATGCTCCCCTTCTCGATGATGATCTTGTTATTCACATCCTCAATGGTGTTGGTGATGACTTCAAGGAAATCACTACTGGAATTCGTGTTAGGGACAATCCCATCTCATTTGAGGACCTCCATGACAAATTGGTTGATTTTGAAACCTATCTCAAAAGGCAAGAAGCCCACCATGAACCTCTAGTGCTTTCTGCCCATACAACTCACCGTGCCAGCAACAACACAAATCGCTTCCCTTCTCATACCAACCGTGGTGGCTCTCATGGTCGTTCTTCACACTACCGATCCAACGCGCATCAAAGTTCTCCACATAATCACACTCGCTTCTTTCAAAACCAGTATACTGCAAATCAAGGAACCGCATTCATTCCAAATCGCAGAAATAACTTCTCTCAAGGCCGTGGCTACAAGGGCTTCTGCCAACTCTGTGATCAACAAGGCCACACTGCTAAAAGATGTCCCCAGACTCGTCATTCCACTAATCCCGAACCAACAGCCCACTACACCACCACTGGCTATTCTCCCAATCAAAATTGGCTTGTCGATTCCGCTGCCACTAACCATGTCACCTCTGATCTACAGAATTTGTCCCTTTCCTCTCCCTATGATGGTCCAGACAACATTGTAATCGGCGATGGCTCAGGTTTAAGTATCACTCATTCTGGCTCAACTACTATTCCTAGTCCATCAAAATCCTTTACTTTATCAAATATTCTGTGTGTCCCTTCTATGCAAAAAAATCTCATTTCTGTCTCTCAATTTTGCAAGACTAATCTTACATCCATTGAATTCTTTCCATCTCATTTTCTTGTGAAGGATCTAAGCACGGGGGAGATTCTCATTCGCGGCCCGAATAGACACGATGTGTATGAATGGCCAAAGTGTGTGCAAGTTTCTGCTGCCCAGCCCTCCGCCATGATTGGTGTTAAAGCTCCTATGCATGACTGGCACAAACGTCTCGGTCATCCATCCGCTCGCACCCTTCACTATCTTGTCAAGCATTTTTCTTTACCCTTGTCGTCTCTGTCTGTCAGTCCAACCTTATGTCCCTCTTGTCAATGTTCTAAGAGTCACAAACTTCCTTTTAGTGAGTCTTCCCTTAAGAGTCGTGGTCCTCTTGATCTCATTTACACTGATGTATGGGGTCCATCTCCAATTGAATCAATGGACAATTTTAAATATTATATTATTTTCGTTGATCATTTTACCAAATATGTGTGGCTTTACCCTTTGAAAAAGAAATCTGATGTGTATTCTCTTTTTCCTAAGTTTAAAGCTATGGTTGAAAATTACTTTAAAACTTCAATTGTTTCCATTTATTCCGATGGCGGGGGCGAGTATCAAAAACTCGGCACTCTTCTCTCTATCCATGGCATCACTCACTTAACCACTCCACCCCACACCCCTCAACACAATGGCACAGCTGAGCGCCGCCATCGCCATCTTGTTGAAACTGGTCTCACCCTCCTTCATCACTCCTCTTTACCTCTTTCCTTTTGGTCTCATGCCTTTCTTGCAGCAGCCTACTTAATCAACCGCCTTCCTACCCCTCTTCTTGACAACAAATCACCTTATTCCACTCTCTTTGGTGACTCACCAAATTACCTTAAATTGCGTGTGTTTGGTTGCCTATGCTACCCTTGGTTACGCCCCTACTCTCACCATAAACTTGATTCTCGCTCTCGCCCATGTGTGTTTCTTGGCTATTCTCTCACTCAAAGTGCCTACAAATGCTTTGACCCCTCCACTCATCGCCTTTTCCTTTCCCGTCATGTTGTCTTTGACGAGTCTGTGTTTCCCTATCCTTCTTATTTTCCTTCTTCTTTCTCCACGCCATCTCCTCCCTCAAGTGCTTGGTTTCCTGCTCACACTGACGCTTGTGTTCACATACCAGTCTTGCATGGTTCATCATCGTCTGGGCAGCCTCCACTTGCTCCTGCTTTGTCTTCATGCTCTTCATGTCCGCCTTCTACTGTCGTTAGTGCATCTTCCCCGCTTGCTGCTCCTCCACCACTCTCCACATCTCCTGCCACTCCACCCGCCCCACCTTTCCCACAACCAGCATCATCTCAACCTTCCCCTGTCCCTCCCGTTTCCTCACCTAAGCCAGATCCTCCTCTCTCTCGATCCCATTCCATGACCACCCGTGCCAAAAATAACATTTTTAAACCCAATCCCAAATATTTAAATGTTACCACCAAGCATAGCCTCCCACATTCCCTTGAGCCTACTTGTGTCACACAGGCCTTGCGTGATCCTAAATGGCGTCTTGCCATGTCAGAAGAATTTAATGCTTTGCTCCATAATGGTACATGGGCTCTCGTTCCCTCGCACCCCTCACAAAATCTCATTGGCTGCAAATGGGTATTCCGTGTCAAAAGGAAATCAGATGGTACAATTGATCGTTACAAAGCGAGACTAGTTGCAAAAGGTTTCCATCAACGTCCCGGCATTGATTATAATGAAACTTTTAGTCCGGTTGTCAAACCGGCCACTATTCGGACTGTGCTTAGTCTCGCTCTCCAACAAAATTGGTCAATTCGTCAGCTTGATGTCAATAATGCCTTTCTTCATGGCTCCCTTTCGGAGGAGGTCTATATGTCTCAACCACCAGGGTTCACTGATCCACTACTTCCCTCTCATGTGTGCAAGCTTCAGCGAGCTCTCTATGGCCTTAAACAAGCACCCCGTGCTTGGTACCACGAGCTTCGTTCCTTTTTGCTCTCTTATGGGTTCATCAATGCCAAATCCGACCCATCCCTCTTTATTTACACCTGCACTGATATTATTATTTACTTCCTTGTATATGTTGATGATCTTATTGTTACAGGAAATCATGCCAGCCATATATCTCGCTTCATTAGTTCTCTCTCTCAACTGTTCTCTGTCAAAGACTTGGGGACCCTTCACTACTTCCTCGGTGTTGAGGTTATTCCCACCACTCATGGTATCTTTCTCACTCAACAAAAATACATCCGTGATCTTCTAATTCGGACTCAGATGGATGGTGCCAAAGAAGTTAGCACTCCCCTTCCCACAGCTGGTTCTCTTATTCTTCATGATGGTTCTGCTCCAACCGATGCCGTCAAGTACCGCAGTGTCATTGGTGCCTTACAATATCTCAATCTTACACGTCCAGACATCTCATTTGCTGTGAACAAACTATCTCAATTTATGCACAGTCCCACTGAACTACATTGGACAGCCGCTAAGCGCTTACTTCGCTATCTCAAAAGCACTATCTTTCATGGTCTCTTTCTTCGGCGGAATATGCCCTTATCTCTCCATGCCTACTCCGATGCCGACTGGGCTGGTAACCTTGATGACCGCAAATCCACAACTGCCTATGTTGTGTATCTTGGTGGCAATCCAATTTCTTGGAGTTCCCGCAAACAACGGTCCGTTGCTCGCTCTTCCACTGAAGCAGAGTATCGTGCAATTGCCTCCACTGCAGCTGAACTTTCTTGGATCCAATCCTTACTTCATGAGCTCGGTGTTCATTCTTCTCAACCTCCAGTGATCTACTGTGACAATATTGGAGCTAATTATGTGTGTGCCAATCCTGTTTTCCATTCTCGTATGAAACACATTGCCATCGACTTTCATTTTGTCCGTGACAAAGTCTCTCAAGGTCTCCTTCGTGTCGCTCATGTTGCCACTGCTGATCAGCTTGCCGATGCCCTCACCAAACCTCTATCTCGCCAACGGCTCTCTCTTCTTCGTCCCAAGATTGGTGTCTCCAATGGGAGCACCATCTTGCGGGGGCGTGTGGAACCTAAGCCAGCCACGCCACAAACAGATCCAGTGGATCCAGCCACGCCACAAACAGATCCAATGGATCCCAGCTAGCCTTGCTTAATTCATGGAATTATTCCTATTTAACTGTAACTATTTTTAGTTAGAATATATTCTGATTGATTCTAATTGACTTTGTAAAGGATGTAAATCTGTATATATACATTAAACAGAACAATGAAAATTAAGCTTTTCATACAATCAATATTCTGATCTTATACCGGGCACGGTTAGTCAACTAGGACTAAGGGGTTAGTCGAGTAGTACATGAAAATTCACTTGAAACAATTTCTGGGTTTTCTTAATCGACTGGGACAAAGGGTTTCGTCGATTATAAACTTAAAAATTCACTTGGAAAAATTTTCGAGATCGATTAGTCGACTAGAAAGGGGTCTTTAGTCGACTAGCAAGTCTGCTTCAAAAACTTTGGCTACTGTATGTCGATTAGTTGACTGGTACTAAAGAGTTAGTCGACTAGAAGACCAGTTAGTCAACTAATACATATGGTTAGTCGACTAGAACTGGATTTTCTCAATACCAGCTACTGTCTTCATTCTTAGTTGACTAGAATAACTAGTTTAGTCGACTAGAAATGTTGATAAGCCAATTTTTGAGTTTTCTTAAGTCTAGAACAACTTACAACATATGAACAAGTTAACTAAGTGTTCAAAGACATTTTTGGTTAAGTTCAAAATGTTTTTCAAAGACGATTAAGCCAAAACAATAAGTATAAAACATTTTGTCTTTGAATCTATATAGCCCATTACGAGTTTGAATCAACTTTTGACCAAAATATAATTTTCCAAATTAAATCAAAGTTTAGGTCATTAATGTATGTTCTTTTGAGCCAATGATAGTTCATTCAAGAGAGAGATTTACAATATAAATCCCAAGCACTCACACAATAACAAAAGCAAGATCTTCATAAAAAATCTTCAACACTTGAGCTTAGCTTGTACTAGGCTTAAGCTTGGCTTCATGAATGTATTGCATCAATGCAATGGCTCTCTTCATGGTCCTTAGTGAATATACAACATATACATATCCACATAAGGTTCATTGTAGTGCATGAGCTTCATGATGGCTTGAGCCTCATGATGGCTTGAGCCTTCTTCAAATGGTTACTTGAATCTTGTTCTTATAAATACATATACCAAAATGGATATATAAGAACTATAGGATAATGTCAATCACTCAACATGGTTAGCCAAATAAACACTCAATAAGATTTGACAATTAATCAAGAGTGTATAACAAAGTATTCATATACATAATTGAATAAACATAACACAATGTTTATTATCATCAAAATCATTCAACAAAGTTGGATTGAAGCCATAAGGTTAACAATCTCCCCCTTTTTGTTGATGACAAACATTGAGCACAATTTGCATATAGAATAAATCAATCAATCAATTAAACAAATAAATAAATCAATGATTTGTGGCTCCCCCTAACAATATGCATATAAAGATACTAAAGATTATCACTTAAAGCATATGCATATTTTAGGTAAAACAAATCCATGATGCAATAATAAGTTCATCATACAAAAATACAAAGATCATCATGAATTTTACCATAATTCATTCTTGCAAATAAACACAAGATGATAATCAACTAGAATCACAAGACAATGATTGTTATCATCAAAATCAACCAACAAGGGTGGAAGTTATAAGGCTAACAGTGATTTTTGGCAGGTATGACATATATAAGAGGGGTATCTAATCCAACAGTCAGTTTTTCAAAATATGTTTTGCAAGTGGTTCCAAATGAGATCACTTGACTCCTTACATCATGTGCACCTGACCTGTCTTAAAATTCCTTTAAGATTTTACACAACAAAGCGGCGGATAAATTAAGACAAACCAGTGCCAAAGAAATACACATAAACAACAGTGCCACAAGAGTAAAAACCGTATTCCGCATAAAACCCTATAGTGCTCGGGTGTTAAGAAAAATAAAAATCACCTTCTACATCAAATGGCTACCTAGCTGAACCAAAAATCTATACACTTCCAACTTACTTCCTCAACCCTCACAACATAGTTTATCATATAAATGGCACAATACATGCATATATACTTTGAGAGATTAATTTACCCTGTTATGCCCTATTCCGAGAGATTCAATGCAACCCTAGAAGCCCAAGAGCGAGGCTAGTGAGAGGGCAGTGCAAGCGGCCGTTTTGCAGAGAGAGACCATCTATGCGAGAGAGAAGAGAGAGTGCTGATAGATGGGCCGAGTTTGGGGTTTTAGGCTTGGGAGCGGATAATGCAATATAACACTTATCATTAGGCCTTCACTAGTCATGAGTGACCCCTAGCAACATATCATGACGTATCCTAGGTGTGGGTGAATAGTAGAACTATGTGAACCCTTCATGTTACTTAATCCTTTATCCCCTAATGTCACTGTTAAGATAATCAGGCATAGTTATTTAGTCAAACTCTATCTTAACAACTCGTTATATGTTCTACAAAGTATAATCTCAATAAGGTGAACCCGATGAAATTCTTTCACAGTTCACCTATCACTATGGCCATAGATTTCAAACTGAGAATTATCTTTGTGAACAAACCCTGGCATTCTCTCTCATCAAAGTGAGAGTGATGATTCCTTTTTGCGCACTCATTTGTCTTCATACACAACCCACTAGAGCTAATGAGTACCAATTACACCCCGATGGTTAATGATGTACGAGATACTATCAAACTCTAGTAACTTATGCACAAGATAACTATGGTGCCTCAAGTTTGATGATTACCAAATAAATGGACGTAACATAAGAATATTTTTTTGAATTAAACTCCATAAGAATATTCTTGCAGATCATGTTCAATGTACATGTTTTCTAACATGCACCCACAGATTAACTATAGTGTCACTACACCGATAGGAAAAACTACTTATCCTCCCATTGGAGCTAGTTTAAATATGTGCTACTCTTGATGGTTTATAAAAGTCCACTTTAATAAACCTATGAGCAATAACTTATTTAGAATAAATGTGTATGAGAAATACAAGTCTCCATATCTCAACAACTTGAGATACATATTTCTCTTATCATTTATTCATGGACCTTATCATATATATTTAAAAATACACGACAAGTTATACCTTCTAATTGATATAATTTGAAATTGATATACCCTTTAGGATTGGTTTTAAGGCATACCCCTAACAATAAAAGCTTAACTCAAAGCCAAAGCCTTAGATCTAACATAAACCAACCTCAAAAACACTAGATCCATAAAAAATACAAAGATCAAACAATTCGATAGCGAGATCAACAGTGATTTGCATCCAAAAACTCATAAAACCCACTCTACACAACTTACACTCCAATGATCACCTAAAATCATCCCTTTGAACCTTTATCTCACATCACAAATGAGAGTTGACAACTCCCACACAAACCATTACTCAAATCTACACAAGATCAAGCGGTTCCCAAGCAAATCTAAGCTTAAAACTCAATGATACCCATTTCCCACAAACCATAACAAAACTACCCATCAAACCTTAAAATCTTCACTTACACATCTCATAAACAACTACCAACACTCCCCCATACATAAAACACCAAAGCCTCCCAAGATTCAAATTCCAAACCCACAAAATGTGTAAGAAAAAGCAAAAAAAAAAAAAAAAAAAAAGAATAAGGAAATGATAAAAAGAACCAAGCTTACCTCCACCGACGACATGGCGGCGATGGCGAGCTCTGGCGAACCTCCGACATTCTCTCCCTCTCCTCTCTTCCTTCTCCTCATGGGCGCTCTCTCTCTTTTTTACTCTCTCTCTTTTTTTCTCTCTCTCTCTAGTTCAAATGAAATGAAAGAAAAAGAAAGGTAAAGAAGTTTTTATATAAAAAGGACATGGTGGTCATTTTAAAATTCCTTTTTTTTTTTTTTTGAAAAAGAGGATTTCCATGTCACCTAACATAAAGTATTAAAATAATTTGAGAAAAAAAACGCGACTTATATTACTTATAAAAATTTCTCATCAAAGCAACAATGGGCACGAACTATATTGATATTTAAATCTTTCTATATTTTACTTTTAATTTTTAAAATTTTTGTTATGATTTTATTTATTATTAATGGAGAAATGGTAGTTGATTACTAATAATAAAAAGATAGTTGGTGAGGAATAATGGGAGCTTGAATATGAGAAAAGATGGTTAAGAAAAAAAAAATATGGCACCATTGGAGGAGCACCTTTATCCATAAATATATCCATTTTCACTTTGATGATCCAAATTAAAAATGGATATGGATCACCAAATTGCATTTTACCATTGGAGATGCCCTTATAGAGCGTAAAAAATACATCATTTTTAAACAATAGAGGCCCACAGTACTATAGGCCTAATATGAGAAAGTACACTTGGCATGACCAATGTAGTTAAAGATCCAAAAAAAATCCCAAGAGAATAAAGCTTTGTTTGGCCCCCAACTCTGAAAACAGTTTTCTATTTTATGTTTTCAAGAATGAGAATAGAAAACTGTTTTTGGTTTTCTAAAAACGAAAAACTCGTTTGGCACATATAAAATTGAAAATAGTTTTCAAAAACACAAAATAATGAAAACTTGTTTGGTGTAAAATTGTTTTTCATTTTCAGTTTTATTTTATCTTCTCTTATTCTTCTTCTACTTCTTATTCTTTATTATTATTATAATTTTTTAATGTATCACTATAGGTTGGCCAAGTCATGACATTGGCACATAATTTGCATTTTTTTCTTGCTCTAACAATATCCATATCCAAATAATTGGTAATTTAAATTGTGCAATCAATCAAAATATGAACATTAGATGAAATAAAGTGCATGTATAGTCCATTACATAAATGAGAATAAAGTGTCTATACCACCAATAAGCGTACTGCATACATAATCAAAATGTCTCTTTCTGTTAATAATATTATCCATAAATAATAAATTACATCCAATTAACCATTATCTGTTTGAGTCCTCTGGCGAATAAAATTATGGATTGCACAACAAGCAATCACAATAAGGCGTTGTGGAACTAATGGATACTTTGGCATGAGTTTAAGAATATGAAATCGTGCCTTTAAAACACCAAAGCAGCTTTCGTTTGACATATTTTGTCTCCTTTCATTTGCCAAAATCCTCTCTATCTTTGCACGTTCAGTTTCAGCCTTTGCCTTTGAAGCCTCAATCCAAGCAAGAAAACAGTCATCCATCTGATTCAATCTTGCATTCTTTTTGGCGCGTTGATCTGGGATTTTAGAGCCTGGTTGTCGATTACTCCCACCCGCATTGGCCACATACTGGCTTCCTCTTTGTCAGTCATTTCAGAAGCCATCTAAAAAAAAAATATGGACCAAAATCTGTACCGAGAGGAGGCTATAAGCTTATGGACATATATATAAAATCTCATTTTAAGCAAGAAGTTACAAATAGTTAAATGCTAAAACCATCATATATTTAGTCGTCATGGCAAGATCCAAATGCAAGCACTGGTGCTTTGGACCAATATGCAAAGAAAATTTAGTCGTCTTTTTAGTTTAAAGTGTATGCTTTTGTTCATCAGTAACTGCTGTCCATTTATATATACTTAGATATTTATGCTAGTTTGACATGCAACAGCTGAACCAAAACAGCTAAACAAAAACTGAATAATGCGCGTGTTTAGACCACAGGCCCTCTAGCCTAGTGGTATTAAGCATCTGAGCTGCCCCAACTGACTAAAAGATACAGTCCCACTGATGCCTCAATATGTGATCTAAGACCCCTGTAAACCATAACACAGAGACACCATATTTGTTTTCTATTTTTTATTTATTTTTTATTAGGTTATGGAATAAACAAGCTTTCTTATAATAATTATGAACCTTAAAGACTTGTCACCAAAATATGGAAAGGAAAATTCAATCCATATTATTACATCATCTCATTCCTTCGAATTATTCTTCCACTACTGAAACTTTGAAATAAATTAAATTAAATGGAATTTCAGTTAAAAAAAAAAGAAAAAAAGAAAGATATATGGATTTTACTTAACATTAACCATGAACCCAAAACTCACTTGACTAGCCCATAGGTAGTTGTCCAGGATACCAATATGCACATATCCAAGTCTATATATCAAACATTTAGGCTATCATAATTGTCCCAGAGGCCATAACCAGCCTAAATCATGGTCCCCTGCTTCTATAGACAACATAAACCAAACCCCATAACTATTTTGCTAGAAAAAACAAACCCCGTCCAATACTATCTCCAAAAGGTGTTTTTTAGACTATTTATCAAACACTTGGAAGGTGTTTTTGTAGTGTTAAGGTCTTATTTCCATAGAAGAGAATCAAAACAATCTAGAAGAGGAACATCAATGATAAATAAGATAAACAAATACCATTAATGATAATCAATATACTGTAGATCTGAAATATGTATTCAGATCTACAATCTCAACACAAAGATCAAGGAATAGCAACCTAAAAAAACTAGAATAAATCTCAAATCTGCCAAATCAGTGGTTATTATCGGATTATCTCGCCAAAAACCAATGATAGCCGCCGGAAATCGGAGACAGCCGCTGGAAATCGCTGAAAGATGGATATCTCTGTGCGGCTCTTTGTGCTTGGGAGCAATTTGAGATTTGGAGATTCGGTCGAAAGAAGCTTGGGAGAACAAAAAACTGGGATTTGGAGGAGTACGAGAGAGCCCGTGGTTTTTAGAGAACAAAAAACTGTTATGCTGAAACAACTTTTTTTTTTTTGTTATTGAATTTGAGCCTAAAACCAATTTTTGTTCTCTCTTTTTCAGTTTTTGTTTTCAGAAAACAGTCTAGGCAAACATGTTTTCTAACTTGTTTTCTAGTTTTTAGAACTCTGAAAACATAAAACTGTTTTAAGAGTTAGGGGCCAAACATAGCCTAAATGACTACGGCTTAAGATCGCAATGTTTTGTAGACCACAAGTAGCTCGACAGCCCATAGCCTCACTTTCCTATGCCTTAAGGCAATACTACCATTATAAAAATAACTTCTAATCAAACTAAAAGGCAATTACACAAAGGTACCATTTGGTTGCCCATAATGAAATGTAATGTAATGTGATTACGGGTGAATCACATTACTTGAAAATGGGAATGTGTAATATGATTACCCTCTACATGTTTGGATATGTTGGGGATGTGGAATCATATACCCAAACAATTACAGGGCTAGTGTTGAGATAGGTATGTAATGTAATTCTCAATTATTAACATTTGACCATAATACCCTCATCATGGATTTGTTTTTCAAAATATCATCATTTATTTAAAGATAATTTTTTCAAAAATTAACTGTTGGATCACTGTGATTTTTTACAGGCATGACATAGAGAGGATGAACATCTAATCCAACGTTTTAAATTTTTACTGATTTAAATATTTATATAAAAAAATATTTATAACTACCATTGCCCTTTAAAAAAAAAATTATTATAATTTTTAAAATATTTTTGATGTTTTCAGATTTTTTACTAAAACTTTTAAAACTTTTTTAATTTTTTAAATTATTTTATGAAATGTTTTCATTGTTTTTATGTTTTTATTTTTTACTTTTTTTTTTGCCGATTTATATATTTATATAAAAATTACTATTAGTATAAAGTAATATAAATTAATGGATTGTTTTATA
>JAESVK010000794.1:64236-114508 GCA_017140935.1 Hamamelis virginiana | reverse complement strand
ACACACGTACATATAAATAAGTTATGCTTCATCTTACCTAAAAGACTAAAGAAAAACATAAAAAAGAAACCTAAACAATTGTTAGATTTATCATTTTTGAACAGTATATTTTGTCTTTTATGTTTTTATGATCTGCTTCATCATTTGTTAAGTTACTAGTATCTTATATAATCTCGGGAAGGAGATTAAAAAAATCTGTCAGCTGATAGTGATGGCTGCCTGATTTGCCTCGAGAGCCTCTATTCTCAAACATTTGGTTTTGCATTGCGTTTTTTAGTAACCTTTGCCTTGACACCACCAAAAATACACACAAATTAAGGGAACGCATTCTCAAGGTAAGAAAATTCACAGCTGCTTCTGCATTTACATAGTTGTTCGTACCTAGAAGAGTTAGACATTCATTGGTTAGATATTTTTATTTTAGGTTATTTATCTTTTTCTCAATGGCTTTATGTCATTGCCAACATAAATTACTGGTTTTAGTGCATGAATTTCTCATTTTGGAACTGCCTCATGAAGAAAAACAGATTGAATGAAGTCATCCTCATATATGCAGTATGGTTTGGTGCATATTGCTGCTGGAGATTTACTGAGGGCAGAAGTAGCAGGTGGGAGTGAAAATGGGAAGCGAGCAAAGGAATACATGGAGAAAGGGCAGCTGGTCCCAGACGAAATAGTTGTTATGGTAGGTTTGATAAAATTCATTTTATGGCATTTAATTACTCTCTTATGGTACTTCCTTGTCTTGATTTGGATCATTTAGATGGTGAAGGAGCGCCTGTTGCAGCCTGATTCTCAAGAAAATGGTTGGCTTTTGGATGGTTACCCTAGGAGCTTATCTCAAGCCACTGCTCTTAAGGAATTTGGGTTTCAGCCAGACCTTTTTATTCTTCTAGAGGTAAGGTTCTCTAGTTGTTGCTGTTGATAACTATTCAATTACATTGAATCACCATGTTTGAATGCAATCATGATAACACAATGAACATATGCTGGCCTCAAGTATATGTAGCTAATTTGGACTTGCAGATTTATACTATGATTATCTATTTTGTTTGCACTAATATTAGTTTGTTGATGTATGAAGTGATTTACTTTTCTTTATTCTCGAACTTAGACTTTTCCCCCTTTTCTGAATGGTGGTTAGCCAATAATATATTTAGGAGTGAGTTTTGCACAACTATAGTTAGGCACATGCACCTGTGTTTGCAGGTCGCTGAAGAGATTCTTGTTGAGAGAGTTGTTGGACGAAGGCTAGATCCTGTTACTGGGAGGATATACCACTTGAAGTATGCTCCACCAGAAAATGAAGAAGTTGCTGCCAGGCTTACCCAACGCTTCGATGATACAGAAGAAAAGGTATGTTTTAAATCATTCTACTTAGTACAAATATGTTGACTTCAGAGATCTTTCCATCTTCTGGTTATTGTATATTTTAATGGCCATCACGGCATATCTCAGACTTATTTTAGGCCTGTGCCCAGATATTTTATCAAGTATGATTGTATCATTGACAATTTTCGCTTCCTTTCTCATTTTGGCTTAATTTAGGTAAAGTTGCGTTTGCACACTCATCATCAAAATGTAGAGGCAGTACATTCAATGTACAGAGACATAATAACCAAGGCATGTGATACTCTCTCTCTCTCTCCCCTCCTCCTCCTCCTCCTCCTCCTCTCTTGCTCTTGCTCTTGCTCTCTTTATATTTTTTTAATTCTGATTGAATGCACATAGCAATGCATATGCAACATTAATAGGGTTAAGAGAAAACTAGAGTAGGTTGCGAGTTGCGAGTTGCAACCTGTAGGAGCAATGGAAGACTTATGCAACTTGCATGACCCATTGACTACTTCCCATTATTTCCGGTCCTTTTTACTTTATTCTGTAGCATTGGCTGCTATGTTGTTTATTTTATTTTTGGTCCTTAGGAGAGGCTCGATGGGCCCTTGGGCCACATGAGTCCTACTTCCCTAAAACCCTCCCCTCCCATGGTTTGAAGTCTCAAACACATGACCTCCACATCATAAGATGGGAGAGATACCACAAGGTCACAAGGGCTGGTGGTATTACTTTCTTTTTTATTTTTATTTTTTAATTTTTTCATTTAAAATGTATAGATGTATGTGGGCTCGCAATTAAGTTGATACCCATGCTGCTAAGAGAAACTCCACGTCATTAATGTCATTTAAGTACATGATTTTGACGAATGAATTTGGAGAGCATTTGGAGAAAAAGGGATGAAAGAAAAAGGGGACCTTCAGCAGGATAAAAGGGGTCTTTTGATTTTGATGGTCTTTTAATTTTTGGGCTTGTAACATCAATTAAAAGGAAACAAACATTTCTTAGGGTTACTGATATACACCTATCTTCCTGCTTCCACCGTGGTACTGTGGTCAGTTGGTATGACCTGCCTTGACTGTAGGAACCTTTCATTTGTTTATTTGTTTATATGCTTAGTTTGTAATAGTCAGAATTATATGCGATTCAGTTTGTGTTAATCCTTATTTCTTCTTAAAAATTTTCTCTCTACTTCTGAGAATCGCATTAAATTATACAGCAATTTTCTACTAGTCTGATTTTCTTTCTTGTCTCTTTCATCTAGCTTGAATCTTTAACTGAAGAGGGTTTGATTACATGAGCAGAAGTCTTGATTGTTTGCCATTGTTTCCTTGTCCAGACCTCTTGTTAACAATAGGCAAATAGCATATGTAGGATGGGCTTTGGAGCTTTATAGCGGTGTTTTTTTGGTGTATTTTTTTCTTGTTCATTCTCTATTCTTTATAATAGATTCTCAAGGGTCATATTTAGTAGTTTGGGGCATTTCTATATGGGGAATCTATTACTTTATTTTTATTTTATGTCATAGGTGAGGCCTTTAATAGACTCTGGCAGAAGACATGGGCCTTAAATGGCTCACAGTCTGGACGGTCCTATTTTGGTCCAGTCCAGTTTTTACAGCATTTCTTGATAGTCTTTAGAGGGGATGGTGGAAGCAAAATATGGATAAAGCAATTTTGGAAATACGACAAATGTTGTTTAAGGAATGTATGGGAACTTTGATTGGATGTGGGGATATGGATGAGGTTCTAGGAGAATAAATAGTATGGGATGGTGGGGAAATGACTTTATGCAATAAGGCAGAGCATTTCCTTTTTTCATCTTTTGAGTTTATTGTATTGTTATCTTCTTCATTGTATACGTAATTGGAACTTGTTAAGATTAAGTGGTTCACTTTCTAGAGAGTTTTTTGACAATGTTATATAGTGGTAGAGCTTGTTTCGCAGAGTTGAGAGATTGCTAGTTCCAAACTGTAGCAGGTTGGAAAGCTCCTTCCATCTAAGGTTGAATTCCTTATTGTGGACAATGTCTATAGATAAGACCCTTATAGTGGATCATGTTGTCCCAAGAGTAGACCCTATGGGGGTGGGGTGTTGTTTTAAATGGGGTCTTGGCAAACAATTAAGCAATTTAAAGCAAATTAAGTGAACTAACAAAAATGAACACATAGAAACAAGTATATATGCTGAAAGTAAAGAAAACAAAATTCAAAAGAGCAAATACAAGGAAGTTAATGTGGTTCGGCCCTACACAGAAACAAGAAATGCTATGTTTTTAGAGCTTCACAATAGTGTGGACCTCCCAAGCAATATGTAACATTTTAGGCAACCTAGGAGATATGAAGGCACTTAGAAAAGATTGAACTAAAATGTGGGAGTGTCCCAAGGTCTTTCTAGGTTCAAGAGCTTTTAAGAGTTATACCAATTACAGCTTTACAATAATTTGTCAACCTAACCAAATATCATCTATAGTCTTCATCACTTGAGAACTTTTGAGTTATGCTGATCTTGTTTTGGCACCCTCATGGCTTGCCTTGGCTTATGTACCTATTTTTTTTTTATGAACACATGCTAGACTAAACTTGTTAGTGCTTGGGGGCTCATTTGTTGTCATCAAAACCTTGCATGAGCGATTGTCGCCTCAAGGCTAGCATACAACTTGATTTTCCAAAATTGGATGATTTCTACTCGGTGGTGTCGTGTGCAAAATTAAAGTTGTGAGTTGAATGACCTTTTGATCCATTGGCTTAATGCTTGCTCATTTTTCTCTTGGTTTTTGCTCAAGTTCGGTTTTTCTAGGATTATGCTTAGAGCTTAGCAAGATGTTAGTATTTTGATGCATTCCTAAGGTTGTGTCTTTGGAGGGCTCTCCTTTTGCAATCTTTTGGCCATTTGAAAGAACATAAACCTGCAAATTATCAATAATAGTTTTGTTTTTATTTTTATTTTTCTTTTTGTTTGTCTTGATAGTGATATAATTGGTATTGTGTGTTGTTGGTGCTCTAGTTATAATAGTATTTGAAATTTTGAGGGTACTATTCCTTTAGTTAGAATTGATAATAATTACCCAATTTAATCTTAGTGTTCAATTATTAACCACACAAAGCAATAAAGCAAGTAAATAGAGCACAAAGATTTACAAGGAAAACCTTTTTGGATAAAAAACCTCGGGAACAGTAGAAATCACTATGAATGAAAACCAAGTACAAGAACCTTATTACTTCTCACAGACACATGACGTTGGAATCCACATGCCCAGTAGAATCCCTATCTAGTAGCAAAACACCGACGAATCCACGCAGGTCTTCACAGCCTTTCCATGAGTCAATTCCACAACCCCAATTCCACACCGAGTCCACGTCAACTCACTGGAGATCCACTGGCACAATTCGAATCCACGAATCAATCATGAATAGTGTAGATTGAGGTTAAAGATGAGTAACACTCAAACTATGCATGTAGTATCTATTTTATGATCCAACAATGAATAACATGCATAGAGAATTTAGAGTTTCAGGAACAATGAGGCTCTAAGCTCTTTCAATGTGAAACTCATATCCTAATACGACTTAAACAAGTCTTATATACCATTAAGAAAGAGTCATGAACGAACAAAACTCTTTGGAAGTTGAACCAATAAAAAATTGACAAATTTGCCTAAAATTCGATTTGGATTTTGGATCAATCCAGCTTCGAACCTTGGATCGATCCATTTCTCCTCTAACCTTTGGATCGATCTTGTAGAATCTATTGGATGGATCCATTTCTGCAGGTACAATTTTCGATCGATCGAACCCAATTCCTTGAATCGATCCACTTTTTGGTATTTTCAAATATAATTTTATTTTGACCAATAAACCAAAATGGATCATTCCTAGGTACTTTAGACAATCTAAACCACCTATGGGACTATTATTTACCTAGGTTTTAGGTCAACTTACCTTCCTAGAACACCATAACCTCATTCATTTACCTTTAATAACTTGAATTGCATGTTGAGGTATATTGGCGATTTTTCATTGCATAAGTCTTCATATTCTGATTCTTTGAGAAGCATGGGCTTGTGGAGTATTACAAACTTAGGCTTTTGTCAACCGGGTTAGCCAACACTCATTATTATAAACCTAACAGTATTCGTAGTGCTTTGGATGCTTTCTTGTTTTCTTAGTGTGTAGTTTATTAGTACATGAGGTATATAATTATGTAATTTTGCTTCTCCTTCAATGAGTTGTTACTTATCCCAAGCCCTTATCAATAAACACTAAATAAAGACCATTACCTAGTGCTAGTTCTCCGAAAGGAAGATCCCGGGATGGGTGGCTTGGATGCAATTTTAAACTGAACTTTTATTTTATACACGAAGTAGCTACTCAAGATTTGAACCTACACATTTGCTTGTAGGAAATCTGGTCGTTGGCATGAGATAATCTTTATGAGCAAAAAAAATTCTTAATGATTAGGCATATCCTCAAGTGGGGGATAAATTTTTTCTAACGATAAATTTTTTCTTCCATGAAATTTAAAGTTAGGATTTTTTTTTTCTTTTGTTGTTGTTGCAGGTCAATGGAAATGTTTCCAAGGTGGATGTGTTTACACAAATTGATAGGGCTCTAACAGAACTTCTTGAGCAAAAGAAGGCTACTACTGGATCAATAGCTGCATAGAAAATATGGAACGGGTAGACTTTGTGGTACTCGTGAAAATTCATTTACTGTACAGGGAGTCTATTATAAAGTGCACCTAAAGCAAAGTTGCATAAGGTGATTTGCGTAAGGCTAATAACAAAATAGATTTTGAAAAACTAATCGTTGGATTAGATATGCTTCTTATGCATGTCTTGCATGACAAATCACAGCGATCCAATTATCGGTTTATGAAAAATGTCAATATGAAAAATTGACTTTTTGGCTCTTCAAAATGTCATAATATTTATAGTCGGTTTTTTGAAAAACCAACTGTTGGATCATTGTGAGTTTTAGTATACAGGACATGCACAAGAAAAGTATCTGATCCAACTTAGTTTTTCAAAATTTGTTTTGTAATTGGTCCTTACCTACTCAAAGTTTCACCTTATAATAGACTTTTTGTGTTCTTTATTGGTGAGATTATGTAATTTTAACAGCCTAACGTTTCCAATGGCCTTGTAGCTAGCCTAATGGCATCTCTCCCCCTTTTTTGAACTGAAGGTCTTGGGTTTGAGCCTAGTAATACTGTTTATTGTTTACTATTCTTTCATAAATTTTTTTAAAAAATAATCTTAGGGCCTGTTTACTTTGTGAAAATTTTCACAATTTTCATTTTCATTTTCAATAAAAACAGAAAACGGTCTAAAAAACCCGTTTACTTGTAAAAAATGAATTCTTTTTTTTTTTGGATAATTAATAAAAAAAAAAAAAAAAAATGAATTCAGTTTTAAGAAAATGTGAAGACATCAAAAAGACGTTTTTTGTATTTTCACAAAAATTGAAAACACTGATTATATCATGGCAATGCTTATAAATATAGAAAAAAAAAATTGTAGACCCAACTCTAAAACCAAAAAATAAAAATAACAAAACATTTAAGGGTAATATATAGTTTTAGTAAATGCATTTACATTATTTTTAGATTTTGAAAACAGTTTTAATTTTTACAAAGTAAACACATTTTCTAAATTTTGAAAACTAAAAATGAAAACTGTTTTAAAAAAATTCACAAAAAATAAAAATTGTAAAAATTTTCACAAAATAAACAGGGCCCTAATGTTCTGTGAACTCATTTTTTTTCCTTTGAAATACCTTTGCTTCTATATTATAATAATTGTTATTTTTATTCTTTATATCATTTAAGTGAAGATCCAGTTAAAAAATGTGGAACCCACATTTTGCTAAGCCTACTTTCTTAGGCATGTCATGCATGCAAAGTATTATTTAAGAGCATCTCTAATGGTATGCCATTTGAGGTGTCTTTACCAAAATTTGGATTGGCACCCAAATAGGTTGCTCCAATGATATGCCATTTGGGGTGTCAAATTTTGACAATGGCAAATAGGGTTTTGCCAATAGGGATGGAAATTTGCTCGATCCTCGCTGGTCCCTGCTGCGCTCTACCCCTATTGGGACGGGTTTTCTTAAAATTTTTGGGGTAGGGGAGGAGATGAGGTTTAAATTTTATATCCCGGCAGTTTTGGGGCGAGGATGGGTTTGTTGTACTCTGCCCCGCCTACTCATCCTCACTTTGTTAACCCGCCCTACTTTGCCTTCGTTATATGGATTTTATTATTTCTAAATTATCTTTTATTTATCTTATCGTATATGATGTAGAATTTATATTATCATGGACTCCCCCAACTTTTTTTCTCCCTCTCATTTTGATTATTATTATTATTTTTATTTCAAAATTAGTCCTATTTGACTTTCTATTTCCTATGTAATATTTTTAAACTTATATTCTTCTAAATAATACCTCCTAATCTTTTACTTGATTTTCTCCTTCCTCTTTAATATTTTTAATTATTTTTGTGTATTAATAAGTACCCTAATTGGTAAATTCAATTAAAGATCAAGTGGTCATGATCATCTTATTAAAATAATTATTTTAGATTAATGCATTGATAGTTATATGTAGGGATGGCAATTTGCCCCATCTGTGCGGGGATCGGACCCGCCCGGTTTATTTTTGAATTATTCGGGGTATGGGGCGGGGATGGGGTTAAAAATATTTGTCCTGCCGGAGTACGGGGCGAGGACGAGTTTACAATGCCCCGCCTCATTACCCTGCCACTCCCCACCCTGCGGGGATTTCTCATTTTTGTTTATATAAATTTTATATTTAAAATATATAATTTTATATGATACAAAAATTATATTTTATATATTTTAGGGGAATTTGGCTAAAGGTCATCATTTAGAAGATTTTCATGCCAAAAGTCATCTCAAAAGATTTTTCTTTCCAAAAGTCCTTTTGACATGAATTGGACAAAAATACCTCTCATTCCTAACAACCTTCAATGTCACCTACATCCCCAACTCTCGGATTTATTACGTCACACCTCGGAGTTCACTACGCTGGAATCCCAAGTTCTTACGCCGGAAATGCGGTTCACTACGTTGGACCTCGGAGTTCACTATGCCGGAAAATGCAAGTCACTATGCCAAAAAAAAAAAAAAAATCTTTCTTTTTCCAAAATTTTCCAAGCAACCAAACAAAAAACTAATAAAAAAAACTTTTTGCAGTACATCACTACATCTCTGTCTCCCTCTCTCTTTCTCTCTCATCTTATTTACTATGTAATCTATAGTTTTTGATGTGGTATGAGAATCGGAGGAACTGGTAATCCTTCATTTAAATTTCACTTTTCTTCTCTTCTTTTTTATGGGGTCAACTTAGTTTATCGTTTTGATGGCAGATTATGTATCGGTTCTGAAGATAGTGGATGGATTCCAACAGTCACTGAATTATCTATTAATATCTTCACTAAGACGTTGGACGAACTTCCCCACATCAAGTCCTACAGAGATTTCATTGTTCTTTACAGTGTCATGGTTGCTGTTTCGATGGAGGACGCAGATCGAACCAACTGTGTCACGTCTAATCCAATCTCAAAATACGAAGGTGGAAACACAATTCTTCAACTCGATCGACATGGATTTTTCTACTTCATCAGTGGACAGCCCGGACGCTGCAAATCTGGTCAGAAACTTGTTATTCGTGTAATGGTGCAATCTGAAGCTGGGAGCTCAGAATTTGCACCTCCACCTACGGGGAGTGGTGGGAGAGGCGGTGGACCATGTCGTGACGATAGCTGGGATTTTGGCAACTGGAGGCCACTGTCGTTAAATTCTACTATGAATCTGTCTGGGATTCCGGCAAATGGGGGCTACTATTGTTTCTCTCCTCGCCCTATTTCAGACTCAGCAACTTTGTTTTCCTCAGTGTGTTGTGGGAGGAGGAGAGAAAAGGGAAGAGCAGAGAGAAATGGAGAGGAAGAGAGGGAGGAGAGAAAAAAACAAAAAATGGGAAGAAAATTAGAGGCTATGATTGCGTAGGGGTAATTCAGTCACACAAAAAAATAAATTTGATGAAAATAAGATTTTAGGCATTAAAACTTTTTAAAATAAGGCTTTTGGAAAAAGAATATTTTTAGGTGAACTTTAGCCAATAATATACTTTAAATTAGGACTTTTGGCCAAATAACCCTATATTCTATTATATATAATATAGAATAAAATTTAAATTATTAATGACCTCCTAAATTTTATGTCCCTTCCATCAATTTTAACATTTTTAACAATTTTTTAATAATATTGGTTACTTGATTTTCTCTCATCCTTGTGATCCCACTAACAATCTAACATTTTCTAACCATTCTTATATAATAAGTAAAGTCTCCTTTATTGTGTTGAGTCTGTTAATTCTCTTTTTCTTTTCAATTATTCAAGCTTTATCTCTGTTCGTGATGACAAGAACGATTTTGTTATAAGTTGCACTTTATACAATTATGTTTATGTGTAAGGTGACCTTTATAGTCTATATTTTATAGGGATAAATACAAAATAGATTTTGAAAAACTGACCATTGGATTAGATGCACTTATTATAAATTACACACTCGCCAAAAATCAAAATGATCCGATGGTTATTTAAAAAAAAAAAAAACTATCTGGATAAAATTTGTGACATTTTGAAGAATTAAATTATTATAATTTTTCATGAACATTTGTCATAATCTAACCGTTAGATCACTATGATTTTTTGCGAACATGAAATTCATAACAATTGTATTTAATCAAACTATCAATTTATCAAAATCTTTTCTACTATTGGTCCTACGCACACCACCTTATCTATAGTTTGACATATGGTTTGTAAAACTAATATGGAATTGGTATTTTGATAAACTAACGAATGGATTAAGTTATATGTGTGTACACATGATATATCATATATACAAAAATCACATTGATCAAACGATTAATTTAAAAAAAAAAATCATATTTTTGAGATGAAGTACAAAAAGCTATCGAAAATTGTTACAATTTTTTTTAATTCATAATTCTTGTTTTAAAAAATTAACCATTGGATCAATGTGATTTTGGGCATGCATCATGTATATAAGTGAAATATGTCATCCAACGACTAATTTTCAAAATATTTAATCTAACGCATGCTTTTTCAAGTAGATCCATTTGAGAGTCTTTGAAAGATTATTTATTTTAAAAGTATATTACAATCAAGAGTCGTTGAAAAATTATTTATTTAAAAAGTATATTACAATCAACATGCAATTTAGTGATTTATATTTTTAAAATATAAGCTTTTTAGAGGAGGTAATGGGTTTGAACTCTCTCGAAAGCACATTTAGTGCATTAATTTTTAAATTTGTTATTGAAATGGCAGGGCGGCGAGGCGGGAACGGGGATTCCCCGCTCCTATGGGGACGGGGAAGGGACCGCCGGGGTACTGGGCAGGGATGGGGGAGTAATTTTATAAACGGGGACGAGGACGAGAGAGTGGAAAACCCGCCCCGCCCCGCCCCATTGCTATACCTAGTTATATGCTTTTTAGGAAAATATCCCCTTGATATATATATATATATATATATATATATATATATATATAAATATATATATATATATATATATATATATATATATATATATATATATAGAAGTGTTCTAGTGAGGGGATACTTGACTTTAACTAAAGTCAGCTAAGAACACAAGCCCTTAGATTCTCATTCACTTAATGGATGATTCATCTCAAGATTCCAATCCAAGGGCTTGTGTTTTTAGCTGACTTTAGTTAAAGTCAGGTACCCTTGAGTGGAACATTTTCCTATATATATATATATATACACAAAATGATTCCATCAGCATATGCTTATATAAGCTTATGTCAGTATGACGGCTATAGATAATTGTAAGATGCATATTTTGAGAAACTGACTGTTGGGTTAGATACTAAACTAATGCATGTCATGTATGCTAAAAATCATAATGATCCAATGGTCGGTTTCTCAGAAATGCCATTTAGAAAAATTGACAGTTTTTAGCGGTCACAGTTTTTTATAGCTATATTTTGAAATTCTAACATTGGATCACCATATGATTTTGGCATACATGACATGTATAAGTTTAGTATCTAACCCAACGGTCAGTTTCTCAAAATATGTATCACACAATTATCTATGGCCTTGATGCTGACAAGCTTATATAAGCATATGCTAACTAGATCGGGACTGTATATATATACTCACACATATATAGGATCTATTATAAGGTGCACCTAACGTATAATTGGGAATGTGTTTGTCATCCTTTGATTTATGTTAATTTGAATTTTTTTATTTAGTAGCATATTTACTGTCAGTTTTCTTTTAATAATGACGATATATTTAGACTATATTGAGTTTTAAACTTTAGTGGTAGCTGTATTAGAGTTGAATGGGCTTTTCAGCTTTTGGAATATTAAGGATTTATTTTGTTTGAATGACCTAACTATTTATTATGTTTAAGAATTTTATTTTATTTTAATGATATATTTTTTTGTATAATTTATGTTCACATCTTTGGCAAAAAAAAAAGAAAAAAAAGATTTAATGTTCATATTAGGTCCATTTTTGGTTGATAATTGGTTGTCTTATTGTAATTGGTTAATTGGTCATTGGTTTTTATTTTTTAAATTTTATAATTCATAATTTTAATTAGTAGATGCATTAACAACTTTAATAGCAATAATAAAAGAAATATATATATATATATATATATATATATTGGCGGGGATGGAACAGGGAATTGTATTCTCTATAGAGGTGGGGATGGTACTTAAAAACTATATCCTAATGGGGGAACATGGTGGGAATGATACTTAAAAAATAGGGAAGATTACAGTTTGACTCCCTTAACTATCATCGATTTACCCTTTGCACCCCTATGATTTTAATTTCAACAATTGATCCCCAATACTTTTGATTTGTGACACTTTGCACCATTTTGTTAGTTAGCTATTTGATTGTTTGATTGAAAAATGGTGTTAGACTTGTTATATTTTTGTGCAGCATTTATAATTGCTAATGTATCCGTAATCATATGAGTGAAGTTTTATTATTTTTCTTAATATATTTTAATTTTTATGAATTATTTTATGTATACAGTAAATAAAATTCATCAAAGTTTAAAATATATTGAGAACAAACATGAAACTTCATCGATATGCTAATAAATACACTCCCTATGGGGAGTAATTATATAACCAGGGATGGGGATGGGAGAGTGAAAAAACCCGCTCAATTCCATTGCCCACCCTAGTTGCCAAATTCGACACTTTGTCATTTGTGCCATGCCATACTTCTTTGGAAAAAAGTGGGAAATGCCAAAATAAAACATTAATGCATTGGAGCGTATATATGTTAAAATTTGGCATTGATGTCATTGGAGGTGTCAAATTCCAAAATTTGGCAGGTCAAATGGCTAAAATGCATTAGAGATGCTCTTAAATATCAACTGCCATTTGATTCATAAATTATATTTTCTATACAAAAGTAAAATAAAATTGTAATTTGGAGCATTTTATTGAGTCTCCATCACTTTGTATTTGCCACACATATTAGGCACTGGTATCAGGAGGATGTATCTTGAATGTCTTAACGCCCATAATTTGTGCTCGAGCATTTTCTGTGATAGAAGAAAGAATCACTTTGTTTTGGTACCCCACCCAATATATGATATGTTCTTTTTTGTTTTTTCCATGTATGATAGTGTATGTGTATGGACATTCACTCTTCATGCGCTTTGGAGACTTTCCATACCTTGAAATTTTTTTGCAAGTGTTCACCATAATTTTAAATTTCATCTCACATGGGCAATTTACATGAGTTCGCCACGTGTACAAAAGAGAATGAGAATATTAGACACATGTAAAGAGGAGAGAAGGTGTGAAGTTATGGAAATATGCAGGTGATAAATGCTACTTGGAGAGCTGAAGTTCCATTTCTCAGCAAGAAGCTAGTGGAGAGGAGAAAGTGGCCCACGATCCAAGCAATAAAAAACAGTTAGTGGGCCACTATTTGCAAGCAGTTGAAGGCCTCAAATCCACTACCAAAGCAGTTGCTGCCATGCTCAAGGCAATATAAATACAATCCCAGGGGACAAAAGCGCACACAACGTCAATCAAACTGCCCAAGAGCAACTTTTCTTCATTTCTACCAATCTGCAATTTGTCCTTAGTTTAATTTAGTCATAGATTAGAGTTTAGTTTTCTTTATATTTCACAACCCGTGGTCGAGTTTTATCTGAATTTCATGCAATTCTAATTTCTTAGTAACTCATTTACTGGATTTTCATCGTTGATTTCAAGCTCTCAATTTCTCAGTTTAGAATGGTAATTTGTATCACTATAAGTACATTTCTATTTAAGATTTATTTCAGTTATTTGATGCGTTTCCATATAGCTATCATTTATTACTTAAAGTTTGATTTTAATTAAGATCTTCTAAGACCTTCACATGCTAGAACCCAATAGGATCAACCTCTAATGCTCGCCAATCGCCTGATTCCATTTCTTTTAAAGTGACTGACTAGGCATTAGGACTACGTCCCAATTTCGCGGCCTAGAAGGTGCTAGAGGTCATGTTCAAAATGGTCTCTTGGGTTTAATTAGCCTTGGCACGCCCTCGCAGAGACCTTTGTGTACAAGGTCTCGAGATCGAATTTTACACCGAAAATACCGTTTTGGCACGCCCGGTAGGACTACCGAGTGTTAAATGTCTAGGAGACCAATTACAAGGTCAATGAGTAATCTAACTGAAGATCGCGGGGTATCATCAGATGTATCCCACGACGAGGGAGAAGTATCTAGGTTAGAAGTGACTCTAGCCAATATAGAACAGACCATTTGAGATATGCCAAACTGTTGGACAGGAATAGCCCAAGAGATAAATGCACATATAACTCAACAATTTACGTATCATGTAGGGAAGATGTTTAAGCGTTTAGATGCACAATCTGCAAAAATACAATACCAAATCACTCAGACTTTGCAGAAAAATACTTTAGAACAAAAAAGAGGTTTTGAATAGTTAAAATGTCAAAATTTGGAACATCTTAAGCTTGTTAGAAAACTAACTGATGATGTTAGCCAACTTTGCGTATCAAATGATTTTAAGACCTTCAATACACATTCTAGGGTAGATAAAGCACATAATTTCACAGATAAAGGTGAATCAAATCACCATGGAGCTAAAACAACTGCTTCATAGACTCCAATCCCACCATTATTGACCCCTATTGAGGAGGAAAGACCATATGTTCCACCCCATCATAGGAACGGTCAACAAGACTGTACCCATATAGAGGGATCCCAAACGGCCATGAGTAGGCCGAATACGAATTTGGAATATGGATCAAAAGGTTTTGGTAAACAACCCATATTTGTTAACACACTCGAAGGGCAAAACGTAAATGGTACTCAAGGTATGAATGTCATGGCTGACAATGACTTTAGGTACAGGCCTACTAATGTGAATGATTTTATAAATTAGACGCCCGGATGGCAAAATGGGAGAATGTTTAATACCAATTCTGGGGGGAGACATTATGAGGTTTTTGAAAATCCTGCTTTTACCTTAACAAGACCTTTTGAAAATCCAAATAGGGGTAATGTGGCTAACTGGAATGAAATTGTTAATATAGTGTAAGAATGTATGGCAGTAGGGAATCAAAGGCACGTAGTGAGACCTCTATATAGGAAGCCATACTCTGATTAGATTGATCAAATGAATGATTTTCCTAGGAGATACAAGGTACCTGACTTTACTTTGTTTTCAGATGAAGGATGATAATCCACCATTGAGCATATTGGTCGTTTCACCGTTCAATGTGGTGAGATTTCGGCCAATGATAATTTGAAGTTATGACTATTTGGTAATTCACTAACAGGACCAACTTTTACTTGGTATATTAGTCTCCCCCCAAATTCAGTTTTGAACCGGAGACAAATGGAAGAGCGTTTCCATACGTAATTCTATAGATCTGAACCAGAGATGACCATGGTCGATTTGTCATAGCTTAGGAAATTATCGGGAGAAAATGTTGAACAATATATAGTGTTTAGCACATAAAACTCTTCATTTTTACCTTCATTTTCATGCATTTCACATGCTATTGAGTCATAGTTTGGTTTAAAACAAGTATTTTTTATTCTCTTGTTGTTTTTGTCCCCTTGCAGGTAATTTGATGCTTTTCCCACTTTGTTAGAGTGTTTGAATGAAGTTGGGAATCGCTGGTTGCCGAATGAAGCTCACGAGCATGTTTCCTTGCTCATTCGTAGTGTTTATGCATGGTTGCTTCCCCAAAGCCTGCCCAAAGTTTGTTTTCCCCCTCATCTCAGCTCAGAGAACTCTCCAACACCCTTCATAGGGTTATTCAATGTTGCTCGAAGGTTCAAATGAAACGGGGTTTGATGTATGAAGGTTCAACCACCCAAAAGTGCTCAAAATGGTGCAAGTTTGGTCTGCAGCAAAGGGATGACCGGTCCTGGCATAAGTGGGACCGGTCCTAGGGTTTCAAACTTGGAATTCGGAGGTGCAGAGAGTGGGAGGACCGGTCCTGGCTTAAGTGGGACAGATCCTAGGTTGTTTTTCTGCTGATTTTCACTTGTAATTTCCCCAAATCTCATGGGTACTCTTGTATTTTCACCCCTATTTTGAGGGAGCCTCACTTGGGAGTATAAAAGGGACACTTTGCAGCTGAAGGAGGGGCTTGACTTGGTTTCCATATGGTTTTAGGTTTTGTTCTAGGGTTAGCTTAATTTTTCTCTCGTTCTTAATGTATTCTTGATAGTTTGGGTTAGTTTTTACTTGTTTCTTGTTGTTCTCACTTTGTAAACCTAGTTTAGGTTGGTTCTCTTTCCTTTAATCTCATTTGTAAGCTATATTTTAGTTTGGTTAATCAATAGATTGCATTTACTTCTCTTGTTTAGCATTTATTGTTCTTGTATGTTGCATTTACTCTCTTTAATGGCTAGCTAAACACCCAAGGTGGGTTATATGGTGTAGTTCTTCTCCAAACCCTGGGTAAATGTGTTTTTCTCATCTCAAGAGCTTTAATGTTTATGGAATGTTGCTTTGTTACTCTCTCATCTTTTGAATCCCTGTAGTGTCACATTCATGACCAATGTATTACCAGTAAGTTGTTGTATTTTGGTTGATGAGCACATATGCACACTACATGTTTGTGAAAATGCCTATGTGAGTATTTAGCTTCATTCCATCATTTATTTACCCTTTATGAGCTTCTATTGTCAAATACTCCAATCAAGACCATAGTTCGAATGGAATCTTGATTGAGCTTTGTATGAGAAACCATTTACCATAGGTTTGGAAGGAATAAAACCATAGGACCCATCCTCTTTTATTTACAAGTTTTCATACAAACTTCTTGCCATCAACTTGGCACAAATCACTTTCAACAACAAACCAAAACCCATATTTTACACTTTTATTTACATTCATTGGGTAGCATGACCTAAGAATCACTGGAACATATTCCACTCCCTGTGGATGTGACCTAGGTACTCCCTAGTTTTATTGCTTGACGATCATTGGATTCCTACGCTTGGGATTCTTTTGCGCACACCTCATTTCCAGTTCAAGCATATAGCTAGGTTTAAAAGAGCTAGAAACATATGTACAGTATTTTTGCCTGAGCAAGAATTTGTCAAGTTGACCTAGAATGGTCTAGACCTAGAATTAAAAAAGAAATTTGAGGGAATGTATTTTGAAGACCTCTTTGAGTTATGAGCTTGTGCCTCATGGTATAAAAGACTTTTAAAGGAAGAAGAGCAAAGAAAGGCATCCTCATTTGGGACATATTATCATGACCCAAAATTTGAAGTAGACCTGAGGTAGTAACTAGAAAGCCTTTTGTTTGCTAGGCTTTAAAAAAGAAAGATATGGAGGCCCCAAATGATCCTAGGGTTAGGAAAAACCTTATGGATACTAAGAAAATTTTCTTTTGATATAACAAAGGTCTCTGATATTTTTGATCACTTGTTGACCAAAAAATTTATTAGGCTACTTGACGGCTATAAACTTCCTGGTCGAGATGTCGGGGATTTTTGCCAATGGCATGCTACAAGGTCTCATAACACTAACAATTGTGTGATTTTTCGACATATCATATAGGATTGCATTGATAAAGGCCTTTAGAAATTCCCAGAAAAGGAGAAAGAGGCAATGGCGGTGGATACTGATCCATTTCCAATAGCTGAAATTGCGGTGGCATCAATTGACTTGAGGTCTTTATCTAGGAATCGAGTGACCAACTACCAGCATAGAAGTCATCCACGTCATCAACAGGTTTGGAGAAGGAATATGCAACCTTGGAACACATATCCTCCAAGAACTCCCTTTATTCCAAATCCAGTGAGACCTCAGTTTTGTTGCCACTGTCAGAATCCTTTGAGACAAAATCTGCGACGTCCCAAACCTATTCTGTTGGCCCAAGTATACCTCTAGAGGGGGATGAATAGAGGTTATGCAAACTTTAAAAATATAATTACCAAATAAAAATTATGGTTCAATTAAATTCAGCGGAAGACAAGGTTTGAATCACAATATATCAAATGATACAACAAGTACAAATTAAATAACAATTAATATAGCAAGTATATGAATTGAAATGCAAGAGATAGAATTAGAGAGATTCAAACACAAGGGTTTTAATGTGGTTCGGTCTCCGCCTACTTCCACGCCTCAAGAGTCCCGTCTTGAGGATTCCACAATCCACTATGGATCATTCCTTCAAGGTGGAGAAACCTTTACACTTTGTCTTCTTTCAAAGGTGGAAGACACTAACCCACAACCTACTTTCAAGGTGGTAGATTCTCACCGACAAGGGTTTCACAAAACCCTTAACTCTCACAAGATTACAAGATGAAATTGAGAATGTGTACAATAAAGAAAACTCCTCAAAGAGTAGATGATGTACAATGATAATGCTCTTACTAAAATCTCTCAAAGATTAAGAACTAAGTTGGCTTCAAGAGAGAATGATGAACCAAATGATTAAATCACCCAAAATGTTGTAAATTAAGTTTAAGTATGATCATTAGCTTTATTTAAGACTCATAAGATGAGTATATATAGATCCCATAAGAGATATGGTCGTTAGAAAACAAAATAGAGCCGTTTAGGTTTGTCAAAAACTAGCCGTTATTGGGTTCTGGGCTCGGTTAGTTGACTAGGAAATGATGGTTAGTTGACTAGGGATTTTTGTTCGTAAAACAAGCCTTCTGTTTCAAACAATCGACCAAATAGTCGACTGCTTCACTCAGACAGTCGACTATCTTGAACAAACAGTCGACTGTTTTGAGTGTTAAAACTCAAAAACAGCATTTTTCAAAAGTTCCAACATTTGCTCATTAAAACCACTTGTTTCCACTAAGTCTTGGCTAGATTGTAATGTTTTCCAAAAGTTGTTTAAGCCAAAACAAAAGGTATAAAAACATTTTGTCTTTTGGGTCCATGTAGTTCACTATGAGTTTAAAATAACTTTTGACCAAAATGAGATTTTCCAAAGTTTAAAACTTATGGTCTTTGAGTCATAGTCAATTTGAGCCAATGTAGTTCAATCCTAATTGAGAGATGCACATAAAAGTCCTAAACACTCACACAAGATACAAACAAAGTTTTCACACTTGAGATCTTTAAAGACTTGAGCTTGGCTTGTGCTAGGCTTCATGATTGGCTTGATTTGCTTGAGATAGGCTTGAGCAAGACTTCATCTTTGAATGGTTCTCTTCATGGTCCTTAGTGAATATATGACTATCCATATTCACATAGGGCACACTTGGAGTGCATGAACTTCATGGTTGCTTCAAGCAATGTTGAATGTTCATCTTTGAAGGCTTAAATCCTGTTTCTTATAAGCATGAATATAATATGAAGAATATGCAAAAAACATAGGATAATCAAATGTTCAACATAGTTAGCCAATATATCCATTCAATAGAGATAGCCAAAAGTCCATTAACAGGTTTGACATAAAACATAATGTTCAACAAAGTATTCATATGCATAGACACAATACAATGTTTGTTATCATCAAAATCATTCAATAAAGAGTAGATAAGTCATTTACTAATATTGGATTGAAGGCATAGGGCTAACATGTTCTATGACGATATTATGCATTATATCGGAATAGACCAAGAATGAGATGAAACAATTTTAATTATATTAATAAACTTAAAAGAAATCCACAAAGGTGTGCATATGTCATGTCATACAAACGCCCATAGCGATTTAAATAGAAAACAAAATAAGCCAACAATCCTGGCTTAATAGGATAAATAAAATAAAACTAAACTATACAACATTTACAACATTTAAAGGTATTGAATAAAAAGAGAACAAAGGAATGTGCAATATAGATATACAACCATTCCTCAAAATTTTAAGTAATGTGCCTTTAATCCTATCTTCATGCATCTAAGGTTCAGCTTGTTCACCTAGGGAATTGCAATTAAACAGGGGTAAGCTAGCAGACGAAGCTCAGTAGGTAAATATACATTCTCATTATAATAATTATACTGTATAAACTTAATACAATCACAATCCACTTTCATTTCACAATATAATGCAATGCAAAATGAATAATGATTCCACGTCCATTCTAGGTACCTCGAGGATGATTAAAGGAAAGATACACTACTTTAACCAATAGGTGAGCAAAGCGGTGCTATAGAAAGATCCAATTTTAGGCATCACAAGATCTCTTTAGCCTAAAACAATCACGATATAGCCTCTTATGCTTCCACCCATGCAAGTACTGCTTACAAATAGACCATAGAAAGCATCTATCAATCTTTTTCTCACATTTCATTTCTTTTCAACTTTTTCTCAATTTTAACATTTCCAAAGCCAGTACTGCCAAGTCCAGGTTTCTAATATGATTGCAAATTTTCAAACAATTATGCAAGCTTTACATAACAATAAACTTCATCGTTTTATTTCCATTTCCATTTCATTAAATATCATCAAACAATACTATCAAAATACCACAAGTCTTTCATTTCAATTTCAACATAACACAATTATACAGTTATAATCAATTATAATAAGAATCATAAACTTCGCTACCTTTAAGGATGAACTAAAGATACTCTATTCAATTTTTATCGAAGACTGAATTGACTCTGATTATCACCTATCAACCACAATAAGAAGCATTAATAATGTACAATAATTATATATATATAAACATTTATAACTCACTTTTTAAGAAAGAAAAACAAAAATAAAAGAACAAACAGAAGAAAAGAAGGAAGAAAAAGTCAAAGAGAAGGCCCATCGATAGGCATACCTGTCCTATCGATAGGAGCCAACCTCTATCTATAGGATACTTTCAACTATCAATAGGAGCTCTTGCAGAACCAAAATTCTTCAGACCGAGGTGCACCCCTATCGATAGGGGTCTCTACCCTATCGATAAGGCACCTCCAGAATCGCCACTTTCGAGCAGTTTTTTGCATTTTTACCTCAAAATTATCAATTCTTTTTCAAACCAAAATCCAACTGTTCAAACACTTAATCTATCCCAAAGAAACCTATACAACTTTGAATTTACCAGAAAACTCATGATCCAATGGTGAAAATGCGAAAACCACAGAGTTTTAGGCGTAAAACCCACATAAACTTAAATTGAAGATAATACTCAAAATTATCCTCAAATTCCTCACTAAACCAACAACATACAATCCTAAACACCCAAAATCAACTATTCTAAACTTCCTATCAATCCGTTCCTCATATATTCACCAAGTTCAACTCAAAACCCATAAAGTGGGTTTGATCCCAAAACGAAAAAGAAAAGAGAAAAGAAAAAAAGAAAAAAAAAGCTATGTAGCTTACTTGTGCCGACGACGGGGTGATTTTTGGCGAATTTCTACTACAAGATTTCTCTTTCTCTCTCCCGAACTCTCTCGGCTCTCAATTCTCCCGAAGCTTCCAGCTTGTTCAAATGAAAAGAATTGATACTTATCTTTTAATTTAAGAATTTAGGACATAAATGTCCTTATTTAAATTGTTTTAATTAATTTTGTAATTTCACACATCCCTTTATTTAAATCAAATTATTTGTTTTCCTAATCTCCCATATTTTCTTAAAAATAACTTTCTTTATTAATCCACACTTCCCACAAATTTCAAAAACACAATTACTTCATTTCACTTAGCACATCATTAACTAATATTTAACACATAAACACACATCAATTAACATAAAATCACATTAATTTAACATTTAAGCACATAATTAGATGTAGACATCCATTTTTGACCATGAGTAGGGTCATTAATGGTTGCCTGTGATTTGAAATAAGATAGGGTTTAAAACCCTAGGTTACCAGTTTTACCCTTGTGAGTAGTTAGTTAGAGGTCATTATCACATGTAGGTTTTTAGGTTAGATTGAGTCGGTTCTTTGTGCATTTAGTTTTTAGAGAGTTTAGGAGTATCCCTGTAAAGTTTTATGGCATTCTGAGCCAGGCTTGATAGAAAATAAGGCCTTTTGTGACTTGAAGGGCAGTACTGTCCTTTGAATCACAAAAGCTCTGAATAACTGTTGATCTTGTCTCGAATTGTCCCGAGACTTTGGCATGGATATTTAGGGTGTGTTTAGTAGCTAAGCTGATAAATGGTAAGGCCTGTTAAGCCTTCTGGCTCATGATTGGCTCATAAGGCCCAAAAGGACCTTTCAAACTCATATTAGGGTTTTAATTGGGAATGACCGGGATTCGATCTTTTTATCAAACCAAAGCCTTCAAAAGCTTCAAAAAACTTTCTTAAAATGTTTTAAAACTTTTTTCGAGAATAAGAAATGATTTTGAAAGCAATTGGTTAGCCGATTTCAAAACCCTAATTTGGGCCCGACAGGCCCTAAACAGCTAATCGGTTGACTTTTCCTCAAAACTTTGACCTCGATCAATGCATTTTCACTTCAAACACTTCTTAAAACATGGAGAATCGAATCACGATCGTTTCGGTGCTTGAATCGTCGAATTTGGACTTAAAACGGGCCCGGAAAGCCCAATTTTGCCAATTTTCAATGTTTTTTCTCAGGACTCTTCTAGTACTTGGACTCTTCTAGTACTTGCCATGTGTCCAATTCAGCCTTGGGGACTTTGGGATGGACGCTAACACCTTGGAAGGTTGGTTTAGAGCCCTTGGATCATTCCTAAGGGATTCAAACTAAACCATTGATCAATTTCAGGCATCCCTATAAATAGAGAGCCCTAAAATCAGTTTTAACACACAATTAAGCTTTAAAGAGTTAAGCTTGGAGAGTAGAGGCTTGAGCAATTGTACAGGCTTCCCCCATAGCACTCTTAGCTATATTTTTGAAGTCCTTGGAGTTTGAAGAGAAGGCTTGGAACAAGAGGGAATGAAGCAAAAAAGGTTAGTAGAGTTGTAAAGTTTAAAGTTTTTGCATTCTTCTTCTTCTTCTTTTTTCTTCTTTTTCTTCTACTTCTTCTTATTCTTCTCCTCTTCTGTGTCCATGTTGTTTTAGGAATAAGTGTTTAGGTTGTGTTTTTATTTCTTTAGTATGCATGATAGGTTAGTTTATTTATTAGTATGCATAATAAGGATTAGTTTTAGGATTTGTTATATAAGAATGCACGATTAGGATAGAAGTTTTGGCATATCTTTTATTCTTTTTCTTTTCTTCTATGATTATAGATTAGGTGTTTTATATGTTAGTATGCATTATAGGAATTATTTTATAAGAATGCATGTTTAAATCCCTTAGGTTAGTAATCATGTTAGGATGTTAGGTGTGGACACCCCATTTTTACCAATTATTTTTATCATATATTTATGCAAATGATCAGCTCGAAGAGTGGATTATTTGGTGAGGAATTGGCCTTGTAAAGACCAAATTACCCAAATTGCCATTTTCTGAGGAAAATGACAATTCATTATTTCATTTGTACATTTGGGTTGGAATCAATCAATTTGTATTGCTTTTGAATTTTGAGGTGTTTTAGAACATCCCTATAAATTTTCATGGCATTCTGATGAGAGCTCGATAGGTAATTAGGGTTTTTGCGACTTGAAGGGCATTTTCGTCATTTTTCTCGTATAATTTCAGAATGACCTCCGAATTTGAAACGGATTGTTTCATTGAGTTTATATGGTTGCATGGAGTGAATTTAGAATGCCAATTGAACCTTAGAATGGTTGGGATAGATTCGCCCAAAATCGATCCCACGGGTAAGAATGAACTGAATTAGGGTTTTATTCAAATCGACCGTGAATTGGTCATTTTAACCAAAATCAAATATTTTCAAAATGTGTTGTAAAGTATCAATTTCATAATAAAACCACGTTTTTAGATGTGGTTCAAGCCAAATTGATCAATTTTACAAAACAATGAATGGTCATATGACCAATTTTGACACAACCGGGTCAATTGGCTAGCTTTTTGCTAAAACCCTTGACCATGGTCAAGTATTTTTGACCCAAAAACTTTCTAAAAATGTGGAGGATCAAAACACGGTCGTTTTGATACCTGGATCATCGAATTTGGATGAGAATTGACCAAAATATGGCCAAAATACGAAATCCCATTGAAAATGGGAGAAATTGGGGAAAGTTCACAAGGTGACCGTCCTAGCTAGGACGGCCAACTGTCCAGCCCAGGACGGCTAGCCGTTCAGCCCAGGACGGCTAGCCGTCCAGCCTTGGTTGGTCACTAGGATGCTCGAGCAAATTTTGCAATTTTGGAAGGTTTGAGGCTTTCCTACCCATTTTGGCCGATTTGATTGGTTTTTTTTTTGAATAAATTCAAAGGGGATTCAGCTTGTAAACCCATGGGAGACACATTCTAAGCCCTAGGATTGTTTTTAGATGGATTAATCCCAACCATTCAAGGTTTTTAAACCCTAACTCTATAAATACACTACTATAGAGTTGGGAGGGAGGGAGACAAGAGAGAGAAATGATTCTAGGGTTGAGAGAGGAGGCTACAGATCTGATTTTCTTAAACCATTGGAGGAGAGAACCAGAGGCTAGAGAAGGAGAAGAGAGGGAGGAATCAAAGCTTAGAGATTGAAGGAAGAATAAAATAAGGAAGAAGAAAAGGTAAAGGTTCTATCCTAGTTCAAGTTTTGTTATTTTGATGTAGATCTTCTCTTTCACCTCCATGTTTTTAATGTGCATTATATGTATGGATTTTTAGTGGCTTGCATATGTTAGAATGATATTAGTTGTTGTATGTGGCTTGTTTAATATAGTTTGCATGTCTAGGGTTAGCTTTACTATGATTATATATTAGCAAGCATGATTAGGGTTGTCTTTTATTGTTATTTTATGTGAGTAAGTATGATTAGCGTAGTTTTTATTGTGATTTTATGTTAGTATGCATGTCTAGGGTTAGTGTAGCTTTGTTATGATTTTATGTGAATATGCATGATTAGAATTAGTTTTGCTATAAGTTTATGTTAGTATGCATGTTTAGGATTAGTTAACTTTGTTATGATTTTATGTGAATATGCATGATTAGAATTAGTTTTGTTATGAGTCTATGTTAGTATGCATGTTTAAGGTTAGTTAGTTTTATTATGATTTTATGTGAGTATGCATGATTAGGGTTAGCTTTATTGTGATTTTATGTGAGTATGCATGATTAGGGTTAGTTTTATTATGATTGTATGTTTAGCAAGCATGTGAGGATGTCTTTCATTATGATTTTATGTGATTAGATGTGTTTAGGATTAGTCTTGTTATCATTTTGTGCTAGCTAACGTGTTTAGGATTAGTTTTGTTGTTATTTTATGCTAGTAATCATGTTTAGGATGAGTCTTTCATCATTTTATGTGTAAGCATGTTTAGAATAGATATTGATATGTTCATATTGTTATTTGAATCTCTTAATGTTTGATTGATGGTATTAATGATGATATGAATGTGTTAATATGTTATTTTGACATGTGATGAGTCTTGAGTCTTTTTGTTTATGCTTTTTATGATTATTTAAACACTTGCCATGAATTTGATTGTTTGAATATATAAATTGTGTACGAGGGAGCGTGCGAAGGTAAGATCCTCCCCTTGTGTTTAAATTAATTATTTAAGCATATTTTTGTATAGTTTTTGATATGTTTTTGCATGGTAATTTAGTCAAGCATGATAGATTGTATGCTAGGGTGTTTATTTGATATTTTTATGGATTAAAAATGATTTTTTAGGCTACTTTAAACATGTATTCAAATCTGTCCAGATTTAAATACATGTTTTAAAGTGGTTTAATTAACATTTTTAAGTCATATTTTGCTTGATTCTTGTAGTAGTTTCATAGTATATTCACGTAGAAAGCATGCTAGGTCATCTTCACATTTTTATTCTTTGTTTTCATGATTTTAAGAGTAGTTTAAGGTTCATATTCAAATCTGCCCGGATTTGTTTATGTCCTTCAATCACTTCTAAAAATTATTTTAGGGCCAAATCCAACTTAGAAATATGCTTAGGATCGCATAGTAAAATTAGTGTGCATTTAGGAGCATTTTCATGCATTGTTAGGATCAATTTTATGTATATTTGTTTGATTTATTTAAATTACAGCATGCATTGCATTAGGATTTTAGGATTCTATATTAACTTGAGGGCTAGTTAAAAACCCTAGGTTTAGGAAGGTCACTTGACCTTCCCTAGGACTTTCCTTTGTTGTAAAGATCATGATCAGAATTGAGTGTTTCAATTGATTTAAGAGTCTATCTTCGAGAGATTTTCTAAAAAGATTTTAATGTGATTTTTATGAAATGAATATGGTTCTTATGAAAGATTTGATTATTAAATGATTTTTGAAAGAATTTGAAATGTTTTAAGATTTTTGATCTTCGAATGAGATTCCCCAAATATGATTTGTTTTATTGAAATATCTTTGAAAAAGATTTTCAATTGGAATTGAATTCTAAAGATGAGAATTATTTAGAATATTTGGATTTTGGAAAAAGTCTTTTAATTTGAAATGATTTCAAATAAATGATTTTAAATGGATAAGTACTCTCGAAGATAGGGTTTTGAATTAAGTTGAACACTTTTAGATGATATGATCGATTACAATAGGAGAGTCCTAGGGTAGTCGAACTACGTGGACTTTGATACTTGCTAGGTGATACTAGTAAGTTACGTAGGCGCTAATAGGGCTCAAGTCCGCCCTAGGATGCCCGTAGGGTATTCTAGGTTCTTAGGGTTTTTTTTGTATATATTTTTTATCATTAATATAACTAATATAGATTATTGCATTTTATATCACTATTTTGTTGGTTGATTAGATTATTTAGGATTGTTTGCATTAAGGATTTAAATAGCCCAAATAAATTAGAAGTCCTTTAATTAGGGCAAGGTGGGTGCCTACAAGTGAAAGCTTGGAACCTTCCCACGTCGTAACCTAGGTCCCGGATCCATCTCTGGTTCGAAGACTGTTTTTTCATTGAAAATAGAGTTTTGTTTGGTTTTATTTAAAAAAAAAATCATTTTTCATGGTTTCCTTATTCCTTAAAAATAAGGTAGCGACTCCTTTATTTGTTTTCTAAAAATCTCTAATCATCGTCCGGTGATGATGTAGACTTATAGCCCGTCAAAAAGGTGCTGGTTCACATTAGGTTATTCAAGTGTAGCATTAATATTATCATGGTTAGTTTTCATCATTTGGAGTGGTTAGGTATGATTGATATATGAATTGTGTTCGAGGGAGCATGCAAAGGTAAGTCCATTCCCTTGTGATTAAATAGACTATGTGAAGTATGATTATGATGCTATGTCTTGATGATAGTTTTAATATGCATACTAGGTTGCATTTAGTGCATTTTTCACCCTCTTTTATTCATTATTTTAGGGTTTTCATCTATATTTAAAATCATTTTTAAATCTGTCCAAGGTCTAAAAGTGGCTTTAAAGTGGGTTAAAACTCAACTTTTAGGTCCAAACTAACATAGAAACATGCCTAGGTTCACACAGACAACTTAGATTGCATTTAGGACACTTTTCATGCATTATTTACATCTTTTATTGCATTTTTTATGCATTTTCCAGAAATTCCAGCATGCATATAATTAGTATTTTAGGTACTTAGACTAACTTAGGACTAGTTAGGAACCCTAGGTTTAGGGAGGTTACTTGACCTCGCTTAGGACTGTCATTTGTTGTAAGAATTTGGATAGCAATTGAATTTTACCTAATTTAGGAGTCTACTTTGAGAACAACTCTAAAAGTAAGTGATTTTGAAAGTGTTTAAAATGGAATGAAATTCCATCTTTTATACAAAGAAAAGTGTTTCGATCAAACCCAAACTCTCGAAGCTAGAGTCCTAGATAAGATAGAATCTTTTTTGCTATATAGTTCATTACAATAGGAGAGTCCTAAGTAATCGAACTACGTGGACTTTGATCTTTATTAAGAAATTGGTAAGGTACGTAGGCAGTCAATAGGGCGCAAGTCCAATCTTAGGTTGACTACGAGTCTCCTAAGGTCCTTAGGATTGTGTATACTTATGTACTATCCATTATTATTATTATATATTATTATTCATATTTTGTGGTTGATTAGATAAATAGCATTGTTGTGATAAGATTTTGATAAAGCCCAAACTTAATTAGGAGACCTTTAATTAGGGCGTGGTTGGTGCCTACAAGGAATTCCTTGGAACCTTCTCACTTCGTAACCTAGCTCCTGAATTCAACTTTGATTCAAAGACCATGCTTTTCCAAAATATGGGGTCAATGTTTTATTGAAAATAAAACTCTTTTTTGTGGTTTCCTTGTTCCCTAAAAATAAGGTGGCAACTCCCAGTTTTTTATAAACTCTCATCCTTTTTCAAAAACCTAATTTAGAGTGGATAATAGAGAAGGATAAATGTGGATAATAGAGATGGATAAATCGAGACGAATAATGAATAATCCACAATCCACTCAAACCTTCAAAGTGAACGAGAGGCCTCCCGATCCCTCGGGATATTTAGGTTGGCTGGTTCACATTAGCAATTTAAAATTATAAGTTCTCACAAGATCGCTGGCAAAGGCCAATTGTAAGGCCTTTTCAGTCTAAAAGGGCCCAAAAGGTGTTATGACCGTCCACAATTCCAGCAACAAAGGGTGCCAAAAAATGTGATAAGAAGTTCTCAAGATACCATTTTAAAGTAAGGCCAAGGATGGTTAAACCTCCTTTAGCTAAAGAATGAGTTTGGACTAGACTTGAGCATCCCAAATTTCCAAGACCTTTTACGAGGACTCAGAAAATGGGATTTCAGAGGAAAAGGATCGAGTACAGAAGGACCTCTGAATGAAGGTCTCAAGGTGTTGAGGTTAGTAAGGATCCAAAGCATTTAACTGTGATGGTGGTGTTCACCACAAAATAACCAACCAATGGTGAGGTGCCATGTGGCGTGGACGTTGGTGTGTTAGTTGCTACTAACCATATTGTTAGTGGGCCACTAATTAAATTAGTGGGTAGTTAATTAAAGAAGTGGGCCATTAATCTATTTAGTGGGGAGTTAATCAAGAAGTGGCTAATTGAGTTAGTGGGTGGTAATGCCACATGTCAAGCAAGGATGAAGTCTAGAAAAGTTAGTGGAACATGTGGCAATCATTGAAACATTATGTGGGAAGTTAAAAAGTAGTGGAGCACTACTTCAAGAGCACAAAGTGGGTGGTTATCATGGCTGGCCAGACCTTGCCGTGGCCTATATATACCCTAATAAAAGGCACAAGCAAGACACAACTCCAACTCCAAAACAGCGCAATGCTTCAAGACCTTTTAGTAGATTTTTAGGCCTTTCTCTTAGCAAGCAAGCTTCTTTTCAAGTTTATTTCAAGCATCATTAGTTTAGTTCAAGTATTCTTTCAATTTCAATCCATTGTAAAGTTTCAAGCATTTTTATTTCAAGCAAGAGTCGCATTTCAATTTCCAAGCACATTTTCATTCCAAATATGTCGATTTCCATTTCTAGCGTTGTAATCCCAGCAATGTAAATATTTCTCTTGTTGTTGCATTTCCAATTTCATTTCAAGCAAGTTGATCGGTTTGATTTCGATGTAATTCGAATCGGATTTTAGTTTTTCTTAGACATTCCACACTAGAATCCAAGAGAATCAACCTCTAATCCTTATCAATCGCCTGATTTCCATTTCATTTTAAAGTGACCGACTAGGCATTAGGATCTTTCCTAATTTCGCGGACTAGAAAGTGCTAGAGGTCGTGTTGAAAACGGTCTCTTGGGCTTTAACTAGCCTTGGCACGCCTGCGCGGAGTCCTTCGCGCGCAAGGTTTCGAGACCGACTTCTACACCAGGAACAGGTGGAAAGTGACCAAATGAGAGTTTAAAAGTCTGAAGGGTGTGAGAAAGTGGAAAATGTGGTGGATACCAAGACTGGGAAAGGGACTATTTCAGTCCTTAGTAACATAAAAGATAGAACTTTTGGCTTGAAGACTCAAGAAGGTCAAAGTTGTCATGTCAAATTAGATGAGGAAGTTAAACATTCGGATGAAGAAAGGAATTTCATGACAGAAAATGCCGAGGGAGATAGAAGTCCAAAGTCTGATAGTGAAGGAGATAATTTTTGCTGCAATTTGGTAGCCTTCCTCTAGTTATGAGTTGCAATATGACCTATACTTTTCCTTTGGTTTTTTCAGGCCAAGAATGAGGAAAAAGTTATGGAGATTGAGAAGGATGTCAAACAGCAAATAGGTACCTCGGTTGTCATTGAAGAGGTAGAGAGAGTAAACGAAGACGGAGAGGTGAAAAAGATATAAAATATTGTGTTTGAAAAGCTCTCAGAGAAGATGACTCAACATCTTCGTCCTCTCTACATTAATGTTCATATGGATGGAAGACCTATGTTTAGAGTGTTGGTAAACAATGGGGCGGCAGTCAATATCTTACCAAGTGCAAGTTTGAGAAAGTTAGGGAGAACAGAAGCAGACCTTATTCCTATAGATGTGATTATTGTAAACTTCTCTGGAGGTGTTACTAAGACCGAAGGTGTATTGCCAGTGGTCTTATTAGTAGGAAACAGAGAATGAATATCAGCATTTTTTGTAGTGGATTCAACTGCATCCTAAAATGCCTTACTTGGTCGAGACTGGATTCACTTAAACTGGTGCATACCATCGATGGTGCAGTGAGGGCGGTGAGAGAAGTCGCCATCGACGGTGACGGAGTGGGAGAGAAAAAAGAGGCGCAAGGTTGGGGTCTTAAGGGGCTGTCGTTGTTTCTGAGAATGTGAGGAGCGACTTGAGGGCTGAGTTTTGATTTTTTTTTTAATTTTAAATATTTTCATTTAATATAATATTATTTTAATGATTATTTATTAATTCGGTTTGGTTCGGTAGGTTTTTTTTTTTTCCTTTCATAATACCGAGAAATAGAGTGAAAATCCATTTTTCTATATTTTCTAAATTGAATAAAGCCGATTCATTTTTACTAACCAAATTGATTAGATCAGTTCGTTTCAATTCGTTTTTTTTTTTCCTCGATTCTAGTCTATTTATGCACACTTACCCAAAAGTGCAATGTGTAGAATGAGGGTAAGTTGAAGGGGGTTGGAATTTCTCTTGGAAGTTTTAATCAAAAGCCAAGGGCACAGCCATTCCACTTTGACATTCTTCCTCCTTCCCAAGCCATTACCATCCCATGACGTAATCACCTCTATCATGCCTACTTGTCTGTTTCATCCTTTCTCTAAACTGACCAAGACCACAGCACTACCAATTAAAACAAAAAACATACCCCCACCCAGATTTCTTCTTCTTCTTCTTCTTCTCACTTTTTTCTCTTCCCCAAAAGAACCTTCCCTCTCTTGATTCTTCATTCCTCCAATAAAAAAGCCCTAATTTACTCTCTCATCAAACCCTCAAACTCTCTCTCTCCGTCTTCTCATCTAACTTCTATATATATCTATATATATATACACGTATATTGAAATCTTCATTTTGCTTGGGGACTCGAGAAGTTCTCTCATTCTATTTATATCATCTCATTTGTTGCCTGGTTATGGTTCTGGCGCATTTCAGTCAAATGGGTGCTCTCAAAGTTGTTTTATTGTCATAAAACCTTAGCTTTCTAGGGTTTATTTTAAACTCCTGTGTGAGTTTAGAAAATGATCTGAACAGTGTAAGCTTCAGCATTTAGGATAGCAATGTCGGACGACATGCTCATACATTTCTCATCAAACTCTTCGAACCATTCTGATCAGTCTTTGCCCACAAAGATTGCCAAGCTCGAAGCTCGCATGGTGGGAAAGGGCTCCTCGGCCGCGCCTGTGCCCGCGACTTGGTCATCTGCTTCTTCAGCGGCGGAAAAATTTGGAGCTGCTGAGGGTTTGGCCCAAGCGGCCACTTCTAGTGATTCCGATGATGATGATGTGAGCCTTCATTCACTCTTTAGTATTTTATTTTACAATTTTTTTTTTGCAAACTGTTTCTCATAATCTTGCAGTGCTCCAAGTAGATTCTGTAATGTTATATGTGCGTGTGTACAGTGTATATTACCACAATGTAGCTGAAGTTGATCAATTATCGAAAAAAATATAGCCATACTTCCAATGTTATATATAAATGTGTGTGTGGGCGAGTGCGCGCCAATGATTTCTGGTGTATCTTTAGTTCATTTATGGTAATTTAATTCAATGAATGAATCAAATTGCAGTTAGCAAATAGGTACTCTTGCTCGCTGATTAGAGTTCATATTTATATTCCTATTTTGTGCTAGCAAAGTAATTAGATCAACTTGTTCAATTTTCAACAGTCAATGGATCAATTTTGAATTCGTCAATACCTTTTAAATTCATTTTTTTGTTCCTCTTGCTGAAACGGTTTGAAGGAGGGGCTCTTTTGTTTCGGTTTTTATGCGTTTGATTTTGTACGAGTTCTCATTACTAATGGACATGATTTTATTTTATTTATTTTTATATGTGCTACAAGTGCTTTGTAGACATTGAAGATTGCTGCTTGTTTAGAGTCCATTTGGTAAACTACCACTTCCCCCCCTTTTTTTTTTCATTACTTTTAAAAGCAAAAAAGCGAAAGTTTTGAGCGTACTACTGCTTTTAAAAGTAACTATCACTATGCACTGTCAAAATGTATAGAAAATTTTGACTTTTTTACTTTTAAGAATAAAAAACAGGAAGCGGTAGCTTATCCAAACGGGCCGTTTGTTAACAAATGTTTTTTAATTACATTTTAAATTCTGAGTTTGTCTTAGAACTTTAATTATGTCACAACTCTTATGACTTGATTACTACATTTACCTCCTTTCCGGGACTAGTATAGCCTTGTGATTCAAGTTTTGAGATTCACAATTTGAATCTTGAATCCAACAATTTCCTATTGGGATTTGAGTTGGAAATGCAACTCCCTATTTTATGTGAAAAATATTCACTAATTTCTTATTTTATGTGGTTTCTCTTTCAAAATCCGGGGGCAACAGTGGATTTTGCGGAAACATCGCACCTAAAGCTTGCATATATATATATATATATATATATATATATATATATGGTGGCTAAGAATGTGGGTTTTGTGTGGGAATATTTAATCTATATATGCCTTAATCATGAATGCGAAATTGCTTAGGGATATATGTATATATTTATATATTTTTATTACTATGGAAAACCACCTCGGCAAAAGATCAAATGGCATAGTCTACGAGAGCAATGAGACACAAAGGCCTGGCATAAAGATCGAGTATCAAAATTATAAGGTTTCGAGCATCAGAATTATAAGGTTTTATAAATAATATTGAATCGTTTAAAATAATTCATATTATGTGGAGCAAAAAAAAGATAAGAAAACAATGTTAAGCATGGTAACTGGTGTTAGTAATTGAATTAATTGTTGCAATAATATTGTAAATTTTTTGAAGTGTGCACGTGTTCGTGCATATTTAACAACCTGGAGGTTACAGTTGAGAGATGGTCCCTTATTTTGTTTGAAATTTGCGTATTTGCAAAGTGTTTTCATGTATGTGTTCACGTGGTTGTGGGCATCATTCATCTTAAAAGTTCTGTTGTTAGATCTTTTTATTAAATGTTTGATGATTAGATTCCACATTTTCTTTTTTGACATATAATTTTGTGTATTAATGCTATGATTTATGATCCAGTTTATGGTGTTTATAAAACATACTAAAGATATTTCTGTTCTTGTAACGTTGACAACATTGTCTTTATACTCTTATACTAGAATGGAGGGGAATTTCTTATACAAGCCAACACTCAGAAGCGACAAAAACTTGAAGAAGATGACTGCAAAACTGTTTCTGAACGTGTTGAGGTAGATTCTCATTCAGCATTCAGCGATTTTATTTGGTCTGAAATTTGGAATAGCTAGATTCTATGTTGAGAGCTGTGCTCATTGCTCACTGCTCTCAGTTGTTTAGTGTCATTGAATTATGTTTGTTTGGGTTTTATTTATTTATTTATTTAATTCTTTTGATTTGGTTTTTTCAGCTTTAAAAAAAATCTTTGTTTTTTGAGAATTTTGAGGCAGTTTCATCATTAATTATTATTTTTTTTTACTGAAATGCCGTTGTTTTGATGGTATTTTTGTTAGGCATGACTCAACTAAGGGTTGAGCTGTTTTCTTATGCACTTTCACTATCAATAATCTCTTTTTGATTTGTGTACCCAAAAGGAAAAAAAGAATCTCCTTTTGATTTCATTTTAGAAAAAAAGAATTGTATTATAATGCTTAAGGAATAATAATCAGGTAGTGGCTGATGGAATGCAAAAGATTGTGGAAACTGTGGAAACCGTGGAAACCAAGGCCAGTTTTGATGTAAATAGGAAAAAACAAGGCCGTGGTAGGGGGCATTCTGTTTCAGGCAGAGGGCGTGGTTCCAGAGTTAATGATCAGACAAGAACAGAGATTTCTCCTTTGACAGTATCACCTTCAAATGGTCAGCTTGACAACTCATATCATAAGGTATGTTCCTACTCCAAGATATCCTTCCCACTTTTGAGGGATCAAAACTAACTTCTCATCTCTTAATTTAAAACAAAAAAAATTTGACTAAAATGTATTATGATAAGAATAATAGTTTTAGTATAATTTTATGGTGGTTCTCTTTTTGTTTTTGTGCGTTTGTGGCATGTATATCCTGTGTCTACTGGGGCTCTCTACCCTACCTTTTTGATTAATGAAGATATACTTTTACTTTATCTGGAAGGAAAAAATAGGGACAAATTAGTAATTTAACAATGATGGGAGTTGTATGAGAATCTATCACACCCCCAATTCTGAAGTGTGAGAAGAAGAATTGATAACTGATTATGTGCATTTAATTTCCAAATATGATTTTTGAGGATTGGCAAAAAAAAAAAAAAAAAAAAAAAGATCGACTTTCAAATGATAAGGTTTATTCAAAATTGTATTAGTCCATAAAATTCTATATGTTGTACTAGTAAGAAAAGACTAAAAAATCGACTTTCAAATGATAAGGTTTATTCAAAATTGAATTAGTCCATAAAATTGTCTTTTGTTTTTGTGCATTTGTGGCTATGGCTCTTTGGCAAAGGTTGTTTAAGTCTTTGGATCTCTGCTGGGTGGCGCTGAGATATGCTACAGCTTTGTTGGAAATTGAGTTCCGTATTTTTGAGGGCTTTGAGAGGGCTATTGTTTTGTGGAGATGTGTTGCTTTGGCTATTTTTTGGGTTTTTTTGATTGAAAGAAACGCTCGTATTTTTGAAGAATGATTTAATAGTTTTGATGGTTTATGGGAGTGGGTGTGTTTTTTGGGTTCTTTTTGGGCTTCAGTGACTAAGGAGTTTAGGGGCGTTCCTTTGTTTCTTATTTTGAGTAATTGGTTGGCGGTGTGTAAGTAGTGGTTTGTAGATTAGAGTCTTCCTTTGCTCTTGTTCTGTTCGCTTTTCACTTCTTGTATGTTTGTTTCTGTAGGACATCTTGTCCTATCCTTTTCGTAATAAAACAATACTAGTAATAAAATGCATCCATTTTCTAGTTATAACTAATTTATGTTGTTTTAAAAAATTGAGTATTTTTGTAAAACGAGCTGCTTATGGTCAAGGTCTCAAAATCCCAACATCACTTTCCGTTAAGCCCATGGAATGAAATTAATTATTGTGAAAATAAAAAATATTAGTTATTATGTTTTAATTTATCAGTTCTCGGGAATGGGAAACTTGGGGAGGTTTTTAGAATTCCTATAGGCTTAAGGCAAGGGAACTGTTTGTCCCTTTTTCTTTTTTACTTTAATAGCAGATGTTCTAGGGAGGTTAGTGGACAAAGCTAGCGATGCGAATTTGGTGGAACGTTTTATAGTGGATAGGGATAGGGTATTGGTTTTGCATTTGCAGTATGCTGATGATAGTCCTTTTTTTTTTTTCTCCTCTAATGATGATTTTGAATTTTCAGTTGGTTTTGCAGCCTTGCAGGTGTTTGAGATAGTTTTGGGGCTTAGGGTCGACATGATTAAAAGTTCTATTGTTCGTATTAATGTGTCAGAGGAGGTTCTGGGTAGGTTGGCGAATTGTCTAGGTTTTAAAATAGGGATTTGGTCTTTGAAATAACTGGGTTTATCTCTTGGTGGAAATTCTAGAAGTATGTCATTTTGGGAGCCAATTTTTGAAAAAGTGGGGAAAATTTTGGATGGATGGAAAAATTTATCTACAGGGAGATTAACTGTAGTACAGTTTATTGTCTAGGATTCCTATTTATTATATGTTGGGTTTCCGTATGCCTAGGAAGGTTAGCAAGAAGATTGGGAAGTTTATGAGGGATTTTCCATGGGAAGTTTGGGGGGAGGCTAAGAAAGATCACTTAATTATGTGTGATGTCATGTCTAGGTCAAGGATTAAATGCGGTTTGGGGGTTGTGGATATTGATAAAAGGAATATTGCTTTGATTGCTAAATGACTATGTAGATTCCCTCTGGAGAGCGACTCTTTATGGCACAAGGTGATTAATGGTAACTTGGTAAGTATGGGTTGCTAGGAAATAGGTGGAAGGCAAAATTTGGGTAATTCAGTCTTGGCTCCTTGTCCGTGGAAGGAATTTCTCACGTGTTACCTTTGTTTCGTAGTCATATTTCTTTTGTGGTGGGTAACGGTGAGAAGATTATATTTTGGGAGGATGTTTGGTGTGGGACTTGTGCTTTTGCTGAGTTATTTCTTAGACTGTTTTATTTATCTCGCGATCCTAATGTCCTTATCACTTCTTTGATTGCCAATTCTTCTTCTTCTTCTTTGGATGTGGGATTTCCATTTTCCTTAAAATCTGAATGATAGAGAGGTCTTCGAGTTTCCTTCTTTGGTTTCTCTCTTTGATGGTGTTGTTATTAGACCTCCTGTTCATGAAGAGGAAATGGTTGTCGAATTCTTCGGGGATCTTTTCTTGTAAGTTGTAACTCGTTATTTACTTCTTTGATTGATGATCCTTCGATCCTGGTTTTTGAATCCTCTAAGTTTATTTGGATAGCGAAAGTGTCTATCAAGGTGCAAGTTTTTATTTGGTTCTTCGCTTATAAGAAGATAAATACCAATGATATGATTTAGAAGAGGAGGCCTGTGATGTATATATCCCCTAGTGGTGTGTGTTGTGTAAGAGGAGGGAGGATTTAGGAGCTCTCAACTTATTGAGAGTTCAATTAGGGTTTATGGAAACCCTAAGTTCCAACCATCACACCCAGTTTACAAAGTTTAATATTTTCATATGGTTTCTACATTAACTAGGGTTTGTGTCTTTACATTTTCCCCAAGCATAGGCTTTTACCCATATTACTCCTCCATAGGTTTCAGTTGTACTAGTTTGTAACCCATTTTATAAACATATAATTTTATGGGTTGAAATGTTCCCGTAGACATGTATTTCACTAATATGACAACCCATGACTTAATTTAAGAGTTCAAGGGCCCAACAATCTTCCTTATAATGATATATTCATCATTATTGTGCACTTTTATATTCAATTAGGTTACGCTATAATTTTTTTTTTATTAACTCTCATACTAATTGATTAGAAGTTCCTATACATGTATACATATGCTTGTAGTTTTATCAAATATGCATCTTTGTTTACCCTAACTTTTAGGTCCTCAAGATTAGGGTACAATAACCCTAGCCACTGCCCTTGGGTCTTTCATAACAATTTTGACCGTAATAGATTCAAAATTTAATCAATTATTCCCATTGGAATAATAAATTTTTTTTCCTAGGCCTTTTATTAATAACCTAAACAAGTCCAAATGAGTTTTAAAGGCATAAATTCACCAAAGTTAGTACCTGCTGCCATGCGTTATGTTTCACTAATCAATTATTTAATTTCTTCCATTATGTTAAATATTAAGAGGTCCTATTTCACAAAAGCTCCATGGATACTTTAATTTTTAAACTTCTATGGATTGAACATTGACCTTACTTACCCTTAATGTATTGAAGATCAAATTAGGGCTGTGAATCATTTAAAATAGCCCTCACTACCAGTGGGTAGTCTTTATTAAAAAATAATGTAATTTTTTTATTAATTAAATTGAGTAATAAAAAGGCCCAACGTTTGAAATTTTCCTGAGGTGGGGATGACCCCAAACATTTTAAATTTATTTTTCATGATTTTTTTTTTTTTTTTAAAATGCAAGTGCACTGACCTCTGATGCGTCTTCACACGCTAGGCTTGTGAGGCCCACACGCGAGTACGGTGCATAAGGGCCTGTACTTTTTTTCACCTTTGGTTCTCCTATTTTCCAGGTTTTTCCGAAAACTTCCAATTTTTCTTGTTCATTTCTCAACATTTTCCAGAGATTCTTGGTTCTAAAATTCCCAAAAATTGGGCTCTACAACCAAGCTCGTAATTTTGAATCATTCTGTGATTTATTACGAATTTATGGATCTGCAGCTTAAATAAATGACAATAAATAAATGGGTGAACCATAAATCATAATATTGCACCAGAAAATCCCAAACACAATGAAGATGCAAGTAAAAATGGTCTCATGCTTTAGTTCATACAAAAATCTCATGAACTAATGGGATTCAGTTTCGGACCACCATTAGTGGCCGTGAGAAGCTCCAGTGAGCTTCTGTTTTGGGTTCAACCCAGCCTTGGTTCATTCTGAAATTAACCCAGGATCAAAATGATGAGTAACTCTCACCATCTTAAGGGTTCAAATCCACATAAATCCCCACATATAACAAATCCGAAATCAGATCTCCATGGTTGAAGGTCTGAAGCTCGAATGAGCTTCTGTTTTGGCTTTCTCTCTCCTATTACCAACTGATAAAAAAATAAGAATGGTGAGTAAATCTCACTTTAGAGGCTAGCAAAATCAGGTATGGACCTCCTTCGCGTTCTTCTTCAATCCCTGCAACTCTCTCTCTCTCTCTCTGAGACTCAAATGCTCTCTCCCACTCTAGCTTTCAGATTCTGCAAATGGGGGGTGGGGTGAACCTACTGAATGGTGCATGGGTGAGGGTGATAATGCAGGCTAGAACCTGCCACCAGAATGCCCTAATCCCCGCCTTGCATTTCACCTGAAGAAGCAACAGGTTTCAGCAAGCATGGGAGATGAGCGTGGTTGCCAAGATGAGGGCCATTGACCATGGCGGAGGGTGGTGCCATGGTGGCCACATGGCTTTGCTTGGCTGACTTAGCCAACCAGGGCATGCTTTTTAGGAGAGAACAAGTTTCAGCAAGCATGGGAGATGAGCATGGTTGCCCAGATGAGGGCCACTGACCACGGTGGAGGGTGGTGCCATGGTGGCCACATGGCTTTGCATGGCTGACTTAGCCAACCAGGGCTTGTTGCATGGCTGACTTAGCCAACCAGGGCTTGCTTTTTAGGAGAGAGAAAGGACCAAGCGAGCAAGTGAGAGGGAGAAAGAAAAGAAAAGAAAATGAAGGGATGTTGGGCTATTCTGCACCAAAAGAAATCAGACTTGGCTTTGGGTTTGTTTCACTGCTTGGCTGCATGCCACCCTATGATATGGGGATGTGAGTGTTAGGCCTTGGTTCTATGAGTTCTCCTTTAATGAGAAAGACTCTGTGTGCTAGCTAATAATCATCATTTGCATGGCTCTGGAAACTTAAGTGTTTGGTTGCTGCTTAAACACCAACAAACTCAGGGTTATGCTATTCCTCGTCGGCTATTAATGCCCCACACATTTAGAATTTAATTTATGCGCAACACAAGGCAAACAATTCACCATTTTATTATTTTATTTAACTTCCAAACTTGTGAATATTATTATTACTTATTTTCATGCCAATTTCCTTGATTTAAATCATGAACCATATAATATTTGATTTGTTTATTTTTATTTCTTTAATTCCTTACTTAGCTCAACCCTCTTAAATCCTTTTTATGGGTTTTTCTCACAATAAATTTACTCACTAAGTTACTAATAATAAACTATTATTAATATCCTTCTGAGTTATACTCAATTTTGTCAAAGCAATATCCTAATTTCTCGTTTTAGTAAATATTACTATTATTTAATTCTTTTTTTTTTATTTTTTTATTTTATGAACAACAAAAACTTTATTAAAGAAGAGGATAAAGTACAATAGACGACAAGATGCCCTACAAAAAAGAAAAAAGAAAAAAACACAACTCACAACCCACACGCTGCATTCCAATTTCCCTTGTTAAGAAATAAAGGTACCCCAGCAAATTCTTTAGAGACTAAAGCCCATAATGACACCAAATGAGAAACCCTATCCTACAAAAATCAACACTCCAATATCTTTGCTCAAACACCCTTGAATTCCTCTCCAACCAAAATATCATCACTACTAATTATAGGGGTGTGCGCGGGTCGGGTGAGGGCGGGTGGAGGATAAAACCGCCAACCAACCCGCCCTTGGCGGGTGGCTAATTCTCTTACCCGCCAACCAACCCGCCTACCTCAATAACAGGCGGATTGGTTAAATATATGGCGGGTTTCAACCGGCGGGTTGGGAGGATTGAGCGGGTGAAGCATTACTATTTTTTTTTTTTTTTTTATAAACACCTAAAGTTCTTAAAATCTTTTTAACAAGCAAAAACACTTTAAATTCGTATATAACAATGCAATATTGTGTTATTTAGTAATTAAACTATAATCCAAACAATTCTTCCAATAGTAATAAACTAAAGTGCCAAAATAAATTGCCATACAACAATATAAGCTACTAACTAGCTAGATACATAATAATAAAGGTTTATTATTATTAAAAAATCTTACAAACTAACATATGGTTTCACATTCTAAATTGAAAGAATATCAAATCAAATAAGTGCATATTCAAACTATCATAATAAACATTTCTAAAGAAATAAAAAACACTAACTTGCAAACATATCCAACTAAGGGAAAATATAATGTAGTAATGAAATTTATTTTATATAAATATATTATTTATTTATATATAATTATTTGGCGGGTGGTGGCGGGTTTAGGGCGGGTTGTCACCTCTAAACCCGCCAACCGACCCCACCCGCCAAAAATTCATCAAATCCACCCAACCCAACTCACCTAACCATTGTAACCGCGGATTGCGGATGGGGTCGGGGTGGGTGGGGTCGGGTCCGGTGGGTTGGGCGGGTTTTTGCACACCCCTAACTAATTAGCAATAATCATCCCAAAAATATCATACAAAAATAGCTAATCTAAGCTATTGTAATCCTAGGGAAATCAAGGTTTTACAACTTTCTCTTTTCAGGAGAAATAAAGTTGAGTTTAGGGATTCTATCATTTCATTCGCACGGCTGAATTTTCCAGGACTGATAAAATCAATGATTTAGGCAACATGCATATTTATCATGCTATGTGTCCGTTTGGTTCAACCAATATTATCAGTATAGCCAACATGCATCACATACATTGAGGTACCATTTAATAGTTGAGAAAATTCATCTATGGCATCGCCTTTAAATCCAGATTGTTTGCTAGTTGCTTCTGATAGGTCCAGTAGCAATACATATTGGGCGATGTTAGGAGGACGGTTACCTTAAATTTTGGGTTTGGTGACTGATGCAGAACAAAGATCAACATATCAAATCAACAAGAAATTGAAGGAAATTTCATTAAAATTGAAGATAAATGCTGAAAGCTGTAGAATACAGCAAGAACAGAGGAATTCTACTCTGTTTCTGATCCAAACAGATCTGAGCATCAACAAAATATCATCGAAACTGACTCTAATCCCCTCTAACAGCCTATTTATGGAAGAATTTTACTAACTAACAAGCTTAACTAACTAATATAAGCAATACTAAAGCCGCATGGCTGTTAAAAAAGGAAATAATAAACACGTTAACAATTTTTCTAACTTTATTACTAAAATACTACTCTGTGTCCAGCTGTGGAGCTTATTCTTGTTATTTGGTATAAATTGTGTTTCCCCTAGTAATCAAGTTACAAAGATTCTTCTGTTGGCTTCTTGGTCTAGTCAATCTTTCAGCGCTAGGAGCTCCTTAGGCCTTGTTGTACAATATATGCTTTCCTTAGGCCTTGTTGTACAATATATGCTTTCCTTAGACCTTTTCTTACGGTAGATGGAAAAAAAGAAATTGGTAAAGCTGGGAATGTGGGATCCTACGCTTGCCTGCTGCAGTCATGATGATATTAACATGTTAGATATAATCCATACCTATTTTATTAGTGCACGGCCATGGAAAGGGGGTATTTTGCTTGTGATTACATGGGAGATTGTTATTCTAAATGACAATTCTTTGGTCAATCCATTGTTTAATCTGATAGCTGACTGCTTTATATCCACTAATTTTGCAGGATAATAAGCCCAAAGAGCAGTTTAGGAATGATGATCGTTCTTCACTAGTGGTATGTTTTTATAGATATTTCTGCTACTACCACAACTGTCTCACATCTCATGGTTCTTCTTCTTTCGTTAATTAAAATTAGGAGGAAGTTTCATCTTTGCGTGCAAAAGTTGCATCCTTAGAGGAGGACTTACGTAAGTCGCGTCAAGAGGCCTCTGATTATCAGCATCTTTGCAAGCAGTTAGAAAAGGTATTAAATGAGTGCCATTCATTAGGTAGAATTATTTATGCTCATCTCTAATGCTTGATCCTTGTTTTCATATTTGTTGTGATTTTCACAGGAATTGAAGGATCTTAAAGATCATGAACAGGAAATGAAGCCAAAGGTGTGTTTTTTCTTAAATTTGAATTCCTTCTTAATAATAACATTCATCATAGAATGAAGTGGACGTATGATGGTGGATATTTAATGCATAAGTTGGTTTGCTTGACTTGATAGTGGTGATACCAGTTAAAAGAAAATGACAAAAACAACCTATTCCATATAAAGTTGGGGGGAAGAATCATCTTAGAAGTGAATATTTGGGTATAATTTTTTTTTTTTTTTTTTTTAAAATCTTCTCATGAATCAAGGAAAGAATAAATGACAATTTTTGCAGATGGAAGTTAAATGAGAATGGAAACATGTAATCGTTGCATGAGGGGAATTTCATACTATAGTGATGGCGGGGTAGGTAGTGCTTTGTTTTCAGCACTGGTGGTGGTGGTAATGGTGCAATATGGTTGCTTTTATGGCTCTACTTGTATTCATGAAATAAAATACCTCTGATATGCTCGATATATCTCTGATATAGAACCGATCTTGTAAGGACGTCCTTACGCTCTTATCGTAAGAACACTTTCACTGGGAGAGGTATTATTGAAAAATGACCGTTGGATTAGATACTCTTTACATGTATGTCATGTTTGCCAAAAATCACAGCGATCCAACGGTTGGTTTTTAAAATACAGTCATGTAAACAACTTTGACAGTATCCAATGGTAAATACTGTCAAAGCGCTTCACGGACTGTATTTTGAAAACTGATTATTAGATCATTGTGATTTTTGGCAGACATGACATTCATAAGAAGATTATCTCATCCAACGGTCTGTTTTTCAAAATATCATTCATATGGATTCCAGAATTGACGTCCTTACAACAACAAGCGTAAGGATGTCTTGACAGGATCGCTTCTGATCTCCGATATATCCATATAATTGTGGGTATCGATACGATATTAGACTCTCATATCTTTACCGATATTTACAGATATTTCGGTAAGTATTGGTCTAAGGTGGAGATTCTTTTGTATACAAGATTATTGATTTATTTATTTGTTATTTTGTAAAAAATATATTTTTAAAATTTTTAATGTTACGTAACATTTTAGTGTAAATTTGTAGAAATTTGTGATTTAATTTGCCCAGCATGACACACTTTATTATACCTAATACAATATAAACTTGTCTTATATATATATATATATATATATATATATATATATATATATATATGTATATATATATATATTTAATTTGCAATATTTTGATTCTAAATTGTGTATTATAGTTTAATTCATTACTTTGCAGAGTTACTCTGAAAATTTCCATGTTTAACTAATAATATTCATCATATCTTTAAATCGATATCGATATATCTGTGTTTTGGGACTATCGATATATCTCTTGATACTGATATTTAATTCCTTGCTTGTATTTTAATCTTTCCTAGGCTGGTAGTTGTGGCCGACAAGAGGGACACTCCCTTGTGGTAAAATGTTAATTGTGTTGTGGGAATGGTAGATTCCTTATGGTAGAGATGTCATGATGGGGATGAAAGTTGCCTTTAAGATTCATTAAAGTGTACAAGAATTCATAAATATCAATGTACATATATTTGTAGAGAGAGAAAGAGAGTAACTTTTTCTATTTAATATCAGAAAACTGAAATTGGAGAAGTCTGGCAGTTACTTATCAATTAATATCAATAAACGTAGAGAAGAATTATGAAAGGGTATTTTGGGGAGCTGTGAATTTGAAATTTGTATGGAGTTATGGTGGAAGAATACTTTGAGATGCTTAATTAAATAAATGTATATAAAAAATAAAAATAGTATGAATGTATGATATACAGATTTGTTGAATGATCCAATACGGGAGTGCACTAAGAATATTTCAACATATAGTTAAAAGAATTGAGTTTTCTGTAAAAATACTGACAGATTACAGAAACAGCTAAAACGTGATTCCAGCTGTGTTAAATTTTCTGATGGGTAATTGCTGGACTTACCATTTTCGTTGTTGCCCACCAAATGATAATTTATAAACACTCTCATTATATATTTTATATATGTATATATATAGTCCCTCCAATCAGACACCACCACCAACCTAGAAAGGATCAAAATGCAATTACACACTAAAAAGTGACCATTATGCACCATTACCATCAGTCTAAAAACAAAGCACCACTTATAGCACCACAGCCTGGAAAGGATCAAAATGTAAGTAGAAACCAGCTTTAGAATGCTGTCTTCCTCTTCGCATGGTTTTTTCGTATTGACAACTCATCTAATGAGTTCTAAAACTAAGGTGAGTCACCCCTTCCCAAAAAAAAAAAGAAGGAAAAAGAAAATTGGAATAGCTAATGCTTGCTAAATTGCTTTTAGCTGAGGCTCCCTAGTTATGTTTGTTTTTGATAAACAAAAGGCATATTAATCACAAAAAGGAGTAAAAGAAAGGACGGGAGTTCCTTAAAGAAACAAAAAGCCACCAAACTTATCAACAACCCCAACTTATCGATAATAAGAATAAGGAAGAAGCCACCCCCTAACCAACAAAAAACAAAAAAGCCATAGAACAAGAAGCTCAAGGAGGATAAAAATAACTTATGAAACTTATTACTGCCTGGATTTATGTCTCTGGCCAACCTATACCATTAAAACTTCTAACAGCACAACAAGGTAAACTGAAATGTTCTATAAACACTAAAAAATTGTGTAAAAACACAAGCCTGTTCATGAGCCCTTAATAAGTTTGCTCATGAGCCCAATCGAGTTCGAGCTTTGGTTTGCGATTGACTTGTTTATTAAGGTGCCTAAAACTCTGGGCTAGAGGTTGATTTGTTTAACAATTGATCAATCTTGAACAAGTCTTTATGGAACTTGTTTGCAAGCTGAGCTGTTCACAAATGGCTTGGTCATGAGCTGTTCACAAACGGCTCAGTTTGTTTGCAATCCTAGTTGCCACTCCCGCATGTGCTGCGACCTCTATTTAAATGTCCATGGAAATCTATTTTAAGGGATAACAAAGGATCAGCTGTTCTCCATAGTCCACACCGCCGTTCGTCCTCCCTACGACAGGCGTCATGCCATTGCCGGCATACCTCCTCTTCTCAACCTCTCCGACATCATCTTCTCAGCCATACCTCTTTTTTACCTGCATCATTTTCTCCGCCATACCTCCACTTCTTTTTCCTTTTGGGGTAAACAGAGAAAAATATATAAACTGAAAGCCACTAGAGGAGGATCCACAAATATTTTTTAGTGGATCTGCACAATGGTTCTTCACATGGAAAATGTGCTGCATTTCCGCCTTTCTGAATTGGTTCAGAAGCCATCACCTCTTCTCCACACTGTTTATTGGCTGTTCTTACATCAAGTATTGTTTGTGTGCATTAAATTTTTTAGTGCGATTGAAGTTGCTTTTTATGCCTTAATAAATTTGGGGTTTGTTCTTGATTTTTTTCCAATTGTTTTTTACATGGATTTGTATCTCTCTTTGAAATTTCTGAGTGTGATTGAAATTTCTTGATTTTTATTTTTCAATTTTTCTATTGACTGGAGTTTGTTTGGTTGCCAAGAAATTAGGGGAAGAGAAAGCCCAAACCGAGTGTTACTGACTGAACCAAACCGTCCCAAATTGAATCTAAACCGTTGGTTTACCATCCCAATTGGTCGGCTGCGGTTAATTTTTATGCAAACCGATTAGCTCGGTTTGGTTTGCTTGGGGTGGTGCAAACAGTCTGAACCGGACTGTGAGCACCCCTAGTTACTGGAATGATAAGGTTCTTCAAACAAAAAACAAAAGAAAAAGGAAGGGATTAGGTTTAATGAACCTAGACTCGAAAAAAGAAAAGTTATGTTTTATTTTCAATTTATTCCTTTTCTTTTATAAAATAGTCCCTTACGGGCCTTACCTTATTAAATTTATTTACTAAATTTATATAACTTTCCCAGTATTTTTATTAAAAATTGATTTTATATATTTTTAAATATTGTTTAATTATAAATTTGAAATCCCATTGGGCTTATGCCTAGTGCCTCAGGGATTATGCTCTGCTCCACGAGATAGAAAATGCCCCACTCTACGCTTTCACCTTTGAAAACTTTGGATATAATAGCAAGGGGAATGAAATAACACAAAATGTCGAAATCTTGAACTTAAGGGGAAAGTGGGTATTATAAAGTTGGTTCCCGTTCTACCCAAATGCACGAACCAAAATATGGAATGGGAATCCCTTAGAAATCTAACATACATTCCCCCCATTCCTAGGAATTTGCCCACTACTACTTACATTAGGTGCCCAAAGGCATGTATATGGAAATGCCGCCAAAGAAATAGGCTCTTCTATTCCATAATGAACCTAGTCATTTTTCCCAAAATAAAAATAAAAATAAAAACCTCTCATTTTATGCAGAAGCTTTGAAAACTGTTAGGGAGTGTAATCTAAAGTACTAACATCACCACTTCATTAGAATGAATATGAGTCTTGTCCATTAGTTTGTTTTAATATTGAGATTTCAGTCGAAATTGATTTCACGTGACAACCATGCTCTGTTATTGTTGCATCCTTGATAATAGCATTGTTTTTCTTCAATGTGGTTGTGAGCTTTAATTGATGTACATATTTTATGAAAACAAATTGGTTGGTGAGTTAGGATTTCTTTGCTCTTTTTGTATTTGATGTTTCTCAAAGTGCATGGTTGATACGTTGTTCTGACATTTAATTTTTGATTTTCTTGTCTAATGTAGAGAATGAAAGTAATATCTGATCTGCTGATATCTGTTTCAAAAGCTGAGAGACAAGAAGCAAGGATGAAAGTACGCCAGGATTCTTTGAGACTTGGGAATGTGGGTGTAATCAGGTACTTATATGTATTCATTTAGGTCTCTAGTAAAGATACCCAGATAAAAGAGAATATAGAAGAGAGAATAGAAGCTGTATCTTATGGTTTTTGTTGCACAAAGATGTTAAAAGGTGAAATTGCTAGGGGGAACAATTGTCTTCTACTTGGTTTTCCAGTAAAAATCTTAGAGGAAGTTCATATAAATTATTTTTACTATTTGCATAATTACACGACATCAAACATGTTCAAAGTAGAGTCATTGTATCAAAACAATTATGATACAAGTTATAGAAGTTTTGTCAATCCAATAATATACCTTGATAACAATGTAAAGCCAATATGAAGTATAACTATCATAGTCCATGGCAAACTATAACCATATTGGTGCAAAACCATCCAAAGAAGAACAAATCCAAATATCTTTATAAAGTTCAGCATTACTAACTGGTCAAAGAATCTGTTGAGATATTCAAGCATTGAATCTTACCAAAACTTCCAAAAATGACGTCTAAGGATATAATTACCCTACCATATTATCAACCTATCAGAAAAATAAGACCCAGTCCACCCCTATTTTTTTTTTTATAATCAACAAAATTTATTGAAGAAAAAAGAGGACAAGATGTCCTACTTACAACGAGAGATCAACAAAAGGAGGAAAACACAAAAGACAAAAGACTAGCAACACTAGTTACAAATAGCAACCCAATTGTCTCTAACCGCAAACAATGGGATACCCTTAAATTCTCTAGTGACCGAAACCCACAACGAAGACAAGAAACTAGCTTTTTCCGACATACTATCAATAGATCCCCTTTTATCCTCAAAAACTCTAGCATTTCTCTCAAGCCAAATAACCCAAAGAATAGCCAAAACAAAACATCTCCCTAAAATTGAAGCTCTCTTCGGGGACTCAAAAATATTCAAATCAATCTCCAATAGTTGAGAAGCATGTGAAGGCATTATTCAACACACATCGCCCAGTCGAAACAAAAATAACCGTAAATCCCTCGCAATTGGACAATGCAAAAATAAGTGATTAATGCTTTCCTCCACACTACAACACATCACACACCACTGGGGGAAAATACACAAACCAAGCCTCTTCCTTTGAATAAGGTTGTTAGTATTAATTCTTCCATGAGCCAATGACCAAGCAAAAACCTGAATTTTAAGAGGTACTTCAGATTTCCAAATGAATTTAGTAGGAACAAAAAAAGGAGAAACGAATCATTACACAGAGAGATAAGGAAAGATTTACAAGAAAAGAAACCAAAAGAATGTAACAACCAACCTCTATTATCCTGAATCCTTGGATCTAAATGCATCCCATCAAGAGTAGACAGAAGTGAAGAAAGTTCAACCTCTTTATCATTGAGGCTTGAGGCTTATAAAAAAAAAAAATGAAAATCCTAAGAAATAAGAGAAGAAGAAGAAGAGACCACAAAACTCACAATTGGGGCATCATGAACAAGAGAGATTATATAATCTTGGAAACAAGGAAGCAAACAAAGAATTCCCCCCTCCACACATCCTCCCAAAACCTAATTTTCACCCCATTACCAACAATCAAAGAAACACAAGCAGAAACAATGGGAAGAACCTGAGAAATACCTTTCCATGGGCTACGATAGGTAACCTCTTTGCCAGTTATAGCTTCCCAACCATTGCCCTATAATCCATACTTACTTTTGATAACTTTATGCCAAAGAGTATCAACCTCTCGGGAATCTCCAAAGCCATTTCCCCAATAGAGCCAAAATTCGACGGCTAATGTTACCCACAACAAGCCCACCCTTAGGCTTAGAGCGAGTCAGAACATCCCAATTTACTAATGAATCCTTTTCCCTTCTCCCTAACCTTCCCGCAAAAAGTCTCTCATTAATTTTTCCAAGTGATTTGCTACCTTTGCAGGAATTTTAAAAACTGACATAAAATAAATAGGGATACTTGACAAGAGTGCCTGCACTAAAGTCATCCTACCTCCTCTAGACAACATAAGCTTTTTCCACCCATCCAACCTTCTTCTGACTTTCTCCATCACCAGATCCCAAAATGGGTCAGCCCTAGGATTCCCTCCTAAAGGAAACCTTAAGTCCACCCCCATCAAACACCCTCTATTGGACACTTGGAATTCACTTGCTCTTAATGATATATTTGGAATTCAAAAAATTTGAACTTCCATTTGAAGCTCCACCTACCACCATCCTCTCACTTAATCCCTTACTCCCAAACCCCCCCATCTTACCGCCTTTCATCCCCCCTCCCCACACTGTCACCGGCCAACAGCGACCCCACCCACACTGTTGCCAACTATCACTTCCTTGACTCCTCTCCTCTTGGCCTTGCCTGCCACCAACAGCTGCCCCCACTCTTTATTTCCACTTATCCCACTCACACCAACCATTGAACCCCTCCAACCACTCTCCACTCTTGTGCGTGAGACCTTACCCTTCTCCCTCCCTCTCTTTGACCCCAGCCCTTCTATACTACCTCATCTTTATCTTAGCTCTCCTGTTACGTATTGTCACATCCCTGTTCCGGATGGCCCCCAACTCCCCTCCAACATTTGTCTGTAACTGTGGTAGGATCTTCTCCATTAGTGACACATGAGAGCGAACCTTTTAGTCAATGCCCACAATGAAGGGAGGAATCTTTCTGATTGCCTTCACCAAGAGATGAACTGAATCCCACCTCCCTTCCTAGTCAGTGTCGATCTTGAGAAAACCTCCACAATAGTTCCCCCAATGCTTTGTAAGTACCCTAGCTCCAAAGATGTAGATGAAGACGATTACCTGCACCTGGGTTGTGCATTCTCGCCTCAATATTTTGGAAAACCCTGCAATAATCAACCAAACATCGAGCAAGAGATAGGCATCTCCTTTCGTCCTCTCACCCTCTAGTGGCACTCATATGCGTCTCTTTCTCTTAAGGGAATTTTAAAACTAAAAGCTCATCAATGATGTGAACTTTCACCCCAGTGTTAATCCTCTAGAGCAATGTTCGGTATTGTGCTACC